>JAYMSP010000668.1:0-44338 GCA_036897095.1 Plantago elongata | reverse complement strand
AGAAAATACTTATCCCAACTTAGTTATAATTCAATTATAAATGAACCCACGCGTCATCAAATCAATTACAAATAGGTGCATATGAATCTAATTCATCATAAACAATTAATAACATGGAAGTCCAAGTCATGCCACACAAGAATCCACCTCAGCGAAATGTGTCACATACTCGCCGGAGTCAACGCCGAATGAGAAAATGGATTTATCTGTAATACGTCAAACAACAGAGGATAATCTGTAATTGGCGCAAACAATAAGGGGTGTCATTCGCCCGAGTTAAAATTAAATAGTAATTCTACATTAAGGTATTTTACAAATATACACTTTAGTTATTATGATCGTAATTAATTTATAATCAAAAACTTTGCGCGCGTAGACTGCACTGCAGAAGCTTGGAGTGTGCAAATGATTGAAATTCTTTCTTATTTATTTTCTACCTTTACCTTTTGTTCTGAGTTTTCCATTGAACGAACTATTTTCTAGATCTCTCATCTGGATTCTTGTTCTTAATTTCTCTTTAATTAATCAAATAAGCATTTACTAATTATTAACCTCTACCGTCTTCTACTTATTCATACCATAATATTTTGCTGCTTCAATCCGCCATGAAAATGGCCACGGCTTCAATCCGCCATTAAAATGTCAGTAGCTCAAGTTTTTTAAGGGAAGTTTTGGAGAGGGTACCCAGCAGACTTTGAGAATGATAAGAAGGAAAGGGGAGCAGGCACTCCAATGTAGTCGTATGAATACGTCAGACTTAGGAAGAAATGTTTAAACAAATTGGAGTGGGGTGTCAGGTGTGTTTAACTTAAAAGGGTAAATTGATAAATTAAGAACCACGACTATGTTTTAGTTGTCATATATAATAGGAGTAGTCGTACATAAAATCAACGATTAAGATTAAATCTCAATAATAATACAACTACTATTTTATTTTAACAAATAGGATGACTAGTATCTCATTGTAAAAGTGTTCATCTTATATTCCTCATTAATGCTTCTTAATATATTTAACTTTTGAAAAAGAAACAATGTTTGCAAGACGGTGGGAAACCGATTACAATGCTCTCGATAATAATTTGATGAAATTAGAACTAGGGTGTAATTATGCGACCTGGATAAATCTTGAAAAATTAGGTATAATAAATTTCCTCATAAAATTATGAAAATTTACAAAATGAGGTAAAAGTAAGGAAGAACAAAGGGTCAATCATCTTTCTCAGTCTTCTTCTTCCGCACCGAAAATTGGCGCCACCATTTGAAACGTCACGGTATAGTCAACATCACCGATCTCCAATTCTCCATGGACGATGACGTCATCTCTAAGCTCCATGACACTTTCCATGACGCATCACGCCACCAGCTCGAGACTCTCGACGCCATCCTGAAGCACAACGCCGGCGTAAATTATCTTCAGCCTTACCTTCGAGGCTACGATGCACCAGTTGACGCCGCCACCTTCCGCCGCGCTGTTCCGATTTCGAGCTACGAAGATTACGCCGATCACATCCGCAAGCTCGCCGATGGTGATTTACTGGACGATCAACCCTTGCTTTCCGTTGACCCTCTCCTCTGCTTCTTCTACAGGTATTATCTCTATCTAAAAGCTCGAGCTTATTTTATCTGAGAATGAATTCATTTATATACACGAGTAAGTATCCTGAGATATGATCTAGATACGGACCTAAAACGTATATAGTTAAGTCAAGTTGCACGGTCATTCATGTTTGACATTCAACTAAATTAGTACTATTGTTTTCAACAGTTTATATTTACTCTTAATTTGCTTATTGAACTGTTGATGAATTCACCAACTTTTCGAGTAATGATTTTTAGCAAATGGTTGTCTACTTGTTATTTGGCCTTTTTATTTCGTTTTTTGGAAAATTGATGGGGGGAATGGAAGTGCTTATATGGTTCAGGGAATAACGAAATGGAAATGTTCTAGGAGACTGGTATTCTGTACTTCTTTTGGGTGGTTAAGCAGCTGAGGAAAGTACTTAGATTATGTTGATGTTTGACAGTTCAGGAACGAGTTCCATGAAACCGAAACTACTTCCTTGCTTCGACTCAAAGGCTGGAAGAGCAGTTTCTTCTTTGGTACATCAGGCCAGTGGTGCTATCCTTAGAAGGTATTATAGGAACCATGGTTCTTGAATTTCTAACTCGGTTTTACTAGATATCCTTTTACAAGATTGGAAAATTTTATGCAGGACTCTTCCATCGAAAGCTTCTGGTAAGAAGGTGTTGGGGTTCCTATATGCCGGTAAGGTCACTCAAACAAAGGGAGGATTAATGGCAATGGCTGCCACTGCATTCCCTTTACATTTCAACAGTCAAAATGCATCTCGATTTCTGTCAAATTATGCCAGTCCAAAAGATGTCATTCTGGGAATAGATCTCAATCAGCAAATGTATTGTCACCTTCTTTGTGGGCTTAGACTCGTTGATTCAATCGATGGTATAATGGCACCTTATGCTTCTGGCTTGATCAAAGCCTTCTCCCTTTTCGAATCAAGCTGGAATATGTTGTGTGAGGATCTTGAAAATGGATTTCCTAGTTCAGAAATAAGTGATGCTGCTATGAGGCAATCTGTTATTGAACTTCTTGGTGGGCCCAACCCCGAGTTGTCAAAGAGAATTGAAAGACTTTGTAGAGAAGAACGTTTCGGAGGGATAGTGACTAAACTATGGCCAAATGTTCGTTATCTCAAATGTATTACTACGGGAAGCATGGTGCAGTATTATCCACGGCTCAAGTACTATGCAGGTGAGATACCGATATTAGGTTCTGATTACTTCGCGTCAGAGTGTTGTATTGGTATGAATTTGGGTATCATGAAACCCCCCGAGCTTACTCGTTATGTTATCCTTCCCACTGCTGCTTACTTTGAGTTTCTACCATTTGATGAGGATAAATTTAGTGAGGGAAATAAAGAGACCGTGGATTTTACTGGTTTAGAGGTGGGAAAGATGTATGAGTTGGTCGTGACAACATTTAGAGGACTTTACCGTTTCCAGCTGGGTGATGTTGTGAGAGTTGTCGGTTTTTACTACACATCCCCGCAAATTGAGTTTGTAATGAGGGCCCCTAAACGTTCAGGTGAGATAATCACCGAGAAGAATCTGGTCTTTGCAATGGGAAGTTTTCAGCTTGCGATGAGAAATGAGTTTTCAGCTGCAGAAATTATGGAGTTTGCATGTTTCATGGACTTGGAAATTGATCCCAAACAGTTAGATATTTTTATTGAAATGAAAGATCCATTTGTAGCTTTAAGTAGAGAAAATTTGGAAGAATCTACCGGTGCGTTGAGGAAGTGTTGTTCTGTTCTTGAGGGTAGTTTGGGAGCAATCTATGAGGTTATGAAGGATAGAAGTGAAGTCGCATGTCTTTCAGTATGTTTCGTAAGGCCTGGTACTTTTGATGGGCTATTTGAAGAAGCCATAAAAAACGGTGCACCAGCAAGTCAATACAAACCTCCTAAGATCATTCGGAACCGTGAGACTGCAAATTACATGAAGAAATCTGCTGCGTTGATTTTGTAACCTCAGTTTCTTAGCTTTAGTCTAAATAATGGTTGATTGTTCTCTGAGGTCTGGGACTTCATCTTTTAATGTCAGAACTCAGAGGGTTTGTGGTCACATTTTGAATCCAGGGTTTATACCCAGTCCATGTGAAACATCCGAGCATGAGGTCGAAATTTGTAATATAAAGAATATTTCATTCTTCCACATTACAGATCTTTCATGCACATTAGTCTTTGACTCTTTCTGGATCTTTTTCTTGCAATTCTTGTGTCTGAATGGCATAGTCGGATAAAAGGGACGTTCATAATGAGATGCTGGGTTTATCTTGGGATCCAGGTAATGTGATAAGATCATGGAGTGTCTACAGCGAACATAGAAAGCAAAATGCTCTGCATATTTCTGAAGTACTATGTGACAATTGTAAACTGGTAAGAGTCCTTTTCTATGAATATATTAGAAATACATCTGTTCTCTGAGATGGGCCAAAAAATAGTAAAAAATTCTCTTTAAGAACAACAACAATACTCATGTCTTCTTGCCTGCATCTTTTTATTTTTTTATCTAGCAATATGGCTTTATCCTGAATGAGTGCTCTGATTGTGGCTATTTGTTTATGTCTGCTTGTATTTCTTCCAATGCTCTCCCTTTGGTTTCAGGAACAACCTTAATCACAAATAGAATGGCAAGCGCATTGACTGCAGCATAAAGACCGAAGGTTCCTGCAAGGGTACGACATAGATAAGATGACAGATGGCCCTTGTGGTGCCAGGTAATCAAAATGTTCATAATGACTCATCCTAGTGTTTCAAAGAGGATTCATTATGAAGTCATTTTCTTGCTTGCAATGGTCATATTCTTTATTTTCGTTCTTTTATTCAGCTGAAAGTATTTTCTTACCATACGAGCTCCAGTCCATAAGAAAATTGAATGTGTAAGAACAAAGCCAAGCTCCGAACCAGTTCACTAGTGTAGCAAGGCTTCCTGCAGCTCCTTTTATGTTTATGGGGAATATCTGGAATAATGTAATCGTTAGTCTTGACTTAATATTCATACTGGAGAATTTTCTTTTAAACTATTTATGCAATACTTCTATCAAATTAATGCACGTGTAATGTAGAATATCGTACCTCAGACATCACCACCCATGGAACTGCTCCCATTCCGGCTGAAAAGGCTCCTATATACACCTAGTTTGGAAGAAATATGTGGTATCAAAGATGTCATTTCCTTTTTGTGTTTTTATTTACTGTGTGGAATGTACTTGTGTGTGGGTGGGGTTGTATTGTAGGGAAAAGGTGGCATAATCGTATAATGCATGGCCATGAGCTTACCAATATCCCAGACACCGCAAGTCCTGGAGCTGCTCCTACAGCAATTCCATGCTCCTGAGAAAAGTATGATTCTTACTAATCACTCATTTTCAACAGAAAATAAAATAGGGGATTTCATTCAACTTAAGCCTTTTGTGTAGGTCTACCTTTAGATAGAAGGAACTCCCTGTTAGAAGACAGCCAATGACTAGTCCTGATGCGGAAACCTGAAGAAAAGGCAGTGTATTTTCACTTTGAATAGTGTATAGGTAATGTCCTAAAAATATGGTTGCTAACATGCTGTTCCGACATACCACTAAAAGAGGCTTTCTTCCTGCTTTGTCGATTAAAGTTGCACCAAGTGCAGTGACTACAACCTGACTTTGTACATACTTTTTGTTAGTTTTGGTTTAGACAATAATGGACATTCTGTTTCAAAGTAGTGCAGGGTCAAAACTAAGCACCTGAATAATTGCATAGATAATAGTTCCAATGTCAGCTGGGAATCCTGTGAAAGCAGAATAGAATACAAGATCAATCTCACTAGGATTGAATCGGAGATTTAATGAAAATCTGGGTGTCATTTGTGATACTGTGTAATAACCTTACCTGAGGATTCAAAGATACTGCTGGTGTAGAAACAAATTCCATTGATTCCTCCAAATTGTTGACAGACCATCAGTCCAACTCCTATCTGTGGGATAATAAGATTTAGAATCCGAATTAGTTTTAAAATGGTGTAAGGTGTCTGTTGGGAGAAAACAAGATCAACAAGAAGATCGCCTGATACCATATTCTAACTTAATAACATATTGACAATGAAGTACTTCATAATTTAGATACATACAGTGACTGAGCTCAAATATCGTTTCTGAAACAAGTCGAGCAGTTTTGCTTTCGGAAGCCTATCCAAGGTTTCTATGTAATCCTGTCAATGCATAACAGGTCCAAGTTAGCATGTGCTATTGATTAAGGGAATGGTAGTTTAGTAGCATGCACATATACCTGAATTTCAGCTGCTTCCTCAGATAAGTCAGCATTTTTGCCCCGAAGTTTCCTCAACGAAGCTTCGAATTCCTTTTTATCTCCTCGTTTTGCCTGATATAAATGCATGAGCCTAAGTTTGCCACTGTTTTTTTTTTTCCTGTTAAACATATATCCTGATATTGATTTGTACATCATTACTTTGTTCTTCTTACCAGCCATCTCGGTGATTCTGGAATTATAAAGAGGCCCAAAACCAGAACAGCACAAGGGACAATTCCTGCACAGCACTTCAAAAGTGAGTCCCTTTTCCAAGTCTCATATTGTGTCTTGCCTATTTAATTGAAAATTCGGTTGCTTGCTGTTACTTTAAGTAGGCTGTGTTATATCACTTGCCTACTAACGCTAAAACTCTCCATGTTAGTACCGTGCCAATAATGAAGGAAACGGATACTCCCATACAAATCATGAGCTGCAAAATTGTGGACATGCCAATTAGGCTATTAGTATTAAAACTCTGAACAGTATAAAAGAGCCAGTTATGATAGTAGTTCAGTTTTACCTGGTTTATAGTTGTCAAAGCTCCTCTTAAATCTTTCGGTGCGATCTCAGCTATGAATACTGGAACCTAATTACCAGAAGTAAGAACTTGTAAACTTCCGTGTATTGTGTTAGGAGTACTTAGTACTCAAGCTCATCTGCAGGGAATCGAATTTACCACAAAAGAAAATACTCCCATTCCATATCCAGTTGCCAATCTTCCAATATCGAGAAGGAAAGTTCCCTATTTAATCATCAGAAAACTAGGAATCACATTTTGCATTTTATGCCTGCTAGTAGATTATATTAGCTGTCTGAAACATTAATAACCTTCGCGAAGAAAATGGCGAGCCATCCTGCTGCACAAAATATACTTGACATAGCCATCGCCTGCAAGAGGTTCAAATCCATTAGTATCACAAGTAGTCATTAGAATATGTAAGTCGATGGTCGACTGCACTTTTGTCATTTAGACCTCGACACTGAGATTAGAGCACGTACTAATACTCCGTCGAGATCTTTTCGACAATAAGTTCAGACAACCTTTAGACAATATCCAGAGTAACCTTACCCCTTTACGGCCAATAAAGTCTGCGATTTTACCACTTGTAATTGCACCAATCATTGCCCCAAATGTCAATATGGAGCCAAACAATGAGTACTGCAAATAAAGTGAGTGTAAATACAAGCCCTTTGATCCATATTTAGGTTATTACTTAAAGCTACTAAGTACTAAAACACAAGATTACATTAAATGTGCATTAGGACAGAATTAGGTAGAGTTGAAGTGTCCAAATCAGAATGGTGTACACCACAGATAGCAGAGTTAATATAGATTGAATAGTATTAAGAACTAACCTGTGCTATGGATAATCCTACATCATCTCGAATGGCAGCCTGTGTAGGTGATGAATACCCTGCCTGGAAGTCGAAAAAAACCGATCATGCATATGTGCAATACTAATCAAACTTTACCACATTCTGATACAAACTGTCAACCAAAAAACTTAACTTAAGAGAACTCTAGATTAGTAAGTTTTAGAAACATACGCAAGATCCAAACGCGTAAGAACCGCAAACGGCAACGGAAGTAGTAAAATAAACCATGCTTCTATCCTCCTCGCTGACTTCATTGCTCTCCTCTGCTGCAAGAAGTGGAGATCTCACGGCATCGTTTTCGCCGTTCTCTATGTCTTGGCTGTGTGCCATGGCAGTTGCAGTGTGGTGTTGGTGGTGCTACTTCACTTGCTAGAGTGTACTGTGTCAAGAAATAAATGAATGAGAACAGGACAGCTTGTTTCCAGGTCAGAATATTCTTATTGTAAATATGGGATCTTGTCTTTATATAGTCTAATAGTCAATTCAATTTGAGAGATTAGTTTCATGAAGAAATATCCGCAATATCAACTAAGTACGTTTCTTTTTATGATTGTTAAAGTAAGCAGAGACGTATGGAATAGAATCAAACAAAGGCATAAATAGATATTTCTTCAGTGTTTAAAACTGAACTTTCAGTGCATACTAATCCTGTAGATATACATCCAAGAAAATGTGTGTCGCGCTTAACATACTTTTATGCACAAAACTGTATTAGAAACTTTAGCAGCATCACAGCATCACCCATAGCGGAGCCCACGTACAGTTCCGTATATATTTCAGTTATGTTTCGGATCGAAATGTCAAGAGTGGACTATTTCTAAACATCGTTTGATAGGAGTGCGTGGTCAAAAGATTCCGAGTACGCCCCTGCCAACACCACATGCATCATGATGCGCCTTAGCCCCTAGATATGTTGATTCTGGTAACATGATTATTGAAGGGAACTTTTATAACTTTCCAATATGGTAGGCTGGTAGCTTTCTGTTTGGCTTGTATGATAAATGATGTGACTCAGCTGCTCATGATGAATGGCTAATAGTTATCACCCAATCAAGTTGAGCTATCGTCACTTAGTACTTGTACCAGATGTTATTTACTACAACTTGATATTTCTGTGTTATAAGGCAGATTGGAAAGGAAGTAGATTGGAACTTGAAAGGGAAGTCCCTGTCAATATTTCTAGCTAAGTAACATTACATTTCACACTTTTACAACACTCATCATCACATAAAAACATATATTATACAATTTTTCGACCCTAGGCGTGCAATGTAGCACGGGTATGTAAACCCAAAATGAGATTCAACACTGTTATTACATATTGTCTTTTATGAAAATAAGGTGATTTTGTTATAAATTTACAAGGGAATGATTGGGCTGGCATTTAAATGCCCCATTTGACTCGATGAACAATAATTTGGCCTAAAATACACTTCAAATACCTCATTTCAATTCTATTCCAAACACAATTTCACCAAAATCTCCATTCAAATGCCATGCCAATCAGCCCCTAAGATAAATTTTGCAGGGTGATCGAAATCATTTAATCAATACCGATCACTTCAGCGTTTTGTTTAGACGAACATACAGGACACGTGCAAAATCGAGTTCAGCTTTCGTGACATACTAGATCAATGCGGATGCGGTAAGAAAATTTTCGCACCTGAAAATGCTTTACGCAAAAGGAGGGTCTGGCTTTGGGAAGATGAGCGATGAATAGGTCTGATTGTGATGAAGAAATATCCAAACTCCTCAAAATAGATAATTAGCAAATAATGCTGACAGATTATTGCGGATAAATTTTGAAGTGATAATTATGTTCAGATTTTTAAATCTAAAAATAGTTACCTGACAATTATGAATTATGTGATTTTAAATCTAAATATAGTTATCTGACAATATGCACGTGTGGTCGTGTGGAAGAGTTCTATTTAATGTTGAGTTGTCGCTTGCCAGCACAACTGGACCATTAAATTTGAAAACATTGTAATTCCTGGCCTGTTTACAAATGGGCTGGACCCTCAAGTTGCAGATGGCCCAGGTTTGCAAATGAACGAGCTCGGGAAAATTCTATTGAAGTGCATAATCGTCTAAACTTGTTTCTCCTATAGCTATGGCTTCAGAAGTTTAGATGAATCTAGCTCTTTCTTTGAGGACTCAATTTGAGTCAGACAAGTTTTAATACGATCAAATTCGATTGTTCCCTATAGAGGTTTACAATATTCGAGCTCGACATTCAGTTTCTTAGGATTTGGATTTAAAGATCGCTTGCACGTTTATTCCCAAACACATTCTTTTCACCTACTTCTCACTTAACTGAGTGATTCAATAAGTAATACTGTAATTGTATTATAACGGCTCAACGGTTAAAATGACAGGTTTGGAGTGTTATACCACATGCTAATAATCCATAATCTTGTTCTAAACTTCATTAACAAGAACTCCAAGTTAAGAATGTATATTTGGAACCCACATGTCAGGTTCTTATTGATTACGTCACATGCGCGTGCACATCATGTGCTTTTTTATTCACTATGTGGCATGTTCGATACAAACTCTATTACTCATGTATCAAATATTGCATTCATCATGTCCTCGAGATATCTATACGTATAATAGCACCATAGTCTTCCATGATCACTAAATGTCTAGACTTATAACTTTTAAAATTCATCTTTTTGGGTTGATCATCAATCCCCTCTATATCAACTTTAGGACTTGGGAGTATCCTGATTATAACAGTAGCAATTTGCTTGCCTTGGTATGGCTAGGTCCTATGATAAAGGAACCATGATCCTTAAAAAGTTGATAAACTTGGGGCTGTTTGTCATATTGCTCGAGCAGTCACTTCCCTACTCAAATCGAATATTTACTAAAAAATATCAATTTCAATTGAAAAAGACCACTCAAATTTTATTTAATCAATCCTTTGAGCTTTGGGAGTACGAAAGTGACTCGATATGATGTAGTAGTATGAGTACTAGTAGTAGTAGAAAGAGAACTTTCGCTGTTAACATCGGTGGTGCTGGTGATCATGATTAGGGACAACAAGAATCGTGGTTATCAAGTAGCTACAACCCTCACTAATGTTATTATTATATTATATACTAGGTTCACTACATTACACATCACTTAAACACAAAAGAAATTACACGAACGTAATTAATTACTAGTTAATTACAAAGAATGGTATAATTGAAGTCGTATATGATCAGTAGGAACCTGCACCCGGCCGAACTTTCCACTTTATAATCAACCGTCCCACATGATACTTTATATATTATTAAAATGAAGCTATTCCATTTATAAAATTATCCTCAAATATAAATTGTATACGTTATTTTATCCTTTTTATTACATCCTATTAAATATTGTAACATTTCACATGTTAACTTTAATGTTTTTATGTTTTCCTATTTGCAATTAAGCAATCATTAGTGGGAGAATAATTGTGGAGTGATTACAACTCGTCCCAGTTCCTTACGCCATTAGTTACTTCAGTTTAATCATCAAAGATTTGATAGCTTACTTGATAATTACTGCTCATTACGACGTAATATGATATTAATATTTTTCTACTTGATTACGGATGTGGATTTGAACATCTATACGTTTCATAATCTACTCTAGATAACGATGCTAAGAATTGATGCGTTTCTAATTCTCATATGTTAGGAACCGGGATTGTCAAGAGGGCGTAGGCACGATTCTACATGGAATTGAAGAAGGCATTATCCTTCTAATTAATGTTTACTTAGTTATTTATGTTATACGGACATTTATTTATGAATTAGATTATGTTTTGGAGGTTAAGTATACTTGGCTAGGAAGAATTATTATTAGAGTAATTCTTACTAGTTAAGTAGAGTATCTGGTTAGTGGATTCTTAATGGGTCAAGCCCATAGTAGTTGTAGACCTCAATCTACTTCTCAGTTTAATATGAATGTGAAGATGAGTTTATGAGTAGAACAGAGTGTTCTCCGACAGATGTCTCGAGAAGGTATACTGTTTAGTACTTAGGTGTACCCCGGAATAAATTCTAGAGAGTAGGCGTCTTTTTGGTTGCGGGAAGTCTCATGAATAGATGTCTATGTATTCCTGTGTGCTATCCCTGTGTGCTATCCGATCTACTCCGTCTAGAGATATAGGGTTCCTTGTGCTCTTTAGCACTGTTATCGTGTAGGAGTTTATCTAGTAGAATACTTTTTTGGTGTTCTAAGCCTTATACCATGCATAAGGGTCTTTGGGTTGATTGGCTGATTTGTAGTCAGATCTATCCAGGTACCTAACATCATACAATTGAGAAGTATGTTAACATATCTGACCTAAGAGTGTAAATTTTGTTTAGAGGAAAATCAACTGTTAAATTTTTTTTTTTTGGTGTTTTTCGAAAATCCTGTTTTGTATGGACTGTGGATCAATCAACCATATATCCCAATTTAGAAAAGTATTTCTTGATTGATAAATATTCAGAATCATTTGGATTGTGAAGTATTTTACATAATTTATAAAGGTATTTCTTGATTGATTAATATTCATAATCGTTAATGGATTGTGAAGTATTTAATATATATTTTTATAGTAAATTGTAATACAATTTTACCCAATGAATAGTAATTGAATTGCATATTCACAATTTGGTTGGAAAAAAATTGTATGATTGCAATAGAGTTGTGGATTTATAAGTTCGGCATAAAATGACATTCCTGCTAGAGTTTGTGTTTATATTATTTCTCCCTGATCTTTACTTAGTTGTAATATAGTATATGTTTCTATGAGCCACTAGAGTATGATTTCTTGTGCATTTTACCTTTTCAGGTAGCAAGTACTGAGCACGCGTATATAACATCGTCAAAGAATCACAATGCATTAATTTACGGTCAAATTACAATCTAAAACACGTGAGTAAGATCCTCTAAGAAGTAAAAAAACTTGCATAGCAATTGAAAGATTTGAACCATTTAACCTCAACCACAACCTAGCATATATTAAGGGTTAAATCACATAAAGAAATTTTACATGACAACACGTTTTTTTAAGATACACTACGAGACAAAACGTTTTCCTCGGATCTAAATCTAACTCTATGCCGAAATCCTATGAAGTATATGAACCATTGAAAACTACCTAGCTAGGAACACAAACCACAGGAAGGTAAAATGACAAACTTTAGATCCATACACCGACAATCAGCTCGACAAGAAACAATTTTGGAACCAGTCGATAGCACACATCCTTCTCCTCAGAAACTGGCGATATTTTAGAAAAATGGACAAAGCAGTACTCTACGAAACAAAACGAAGATAAAGATAACAACACTAAACGGTGTCTTTTGTAGTTTTATCATTTACACAATTTCAATTTCTGAGCCCCAAACCGACACAATCCCACATAAAAGAAGAAGACTGACCCAACATCTTCTGGTCCGATAACCGTCACTACTGCCTCTTTGTTCGTGATTTCCCAAACTTCCAAAAAGATAAATTCAAGAATTTAAAAAAATGATAAAAATTGGTGGGTGGGTCTGGTGGGGTAGTGCAAGAGTCCATTGAATCCTTGTCTTGGAAGAGTAGCATTACAAATTGAGCATCCACTCCAACTCATCATCATTCCATTCCTTTCCTTCATGCACACACATAAAAACAAGAAAGTGAGACTATGAGTCTGTGACACTTGTTTCTTATGAGTTGTAGTAACATAATAAGAACTTACAAAAGGTATACGCTTTTTTGCATTGTAAGTATCAAAAACCAGAAACCCAGTTCAGTTCAGTTCAGTGATTTGCTGGTTCTGTCCAGTTCCATTTTGTGTAGGTTCATGTACCAGAGTCTCTAGAATTGCCTGCCTCTCTGTTGTGGTGAGAAAGTTTGCTGCTTTCTGTGTTTTAAATCATTTTGGTGGTTCTAGTATTGTTTATTGCATTCTGTGTTTCTCCTTTTGTTTTTTCTCTTAAGGGATTGTGACACAGTGAGCTAAGGTTTGAGTTTCAGGTTAAAATTGAAACTTGTTGTGGTTAAACATCTGCTTTGCAATTCTTTTGGTGCTTCTTGTAATGTTTTTATCTGCATCCTGTGTTTGCCTTTTCTCTTTCCTCTTCTGGGATGGTTAAACAGTGTGCTGAGATTTGAATTTCAGGTTAAAATTTGAAACTTGTCGTGATTCGTCATTTGATTGGTAATTCTTTTGGTGCTTCTTGTAATGTTTTTATACTGTGTTTGTTTTTATTTTTCCTCTTATGGGATTATAAAACAGTGTGCTAAGGTTTGAATTTCAGGTTATAATGGAAACTTGTTGTGATTTAGTATCTGCTTGGCAACTTTGTAGGTGTTTGTTGTATTGTTTTCGGCTTCTCGCATTCTGTCTTTGCTTCTTTTTTTTTTCTTTTTTTTTTTCTGGTTTCTAAAAGAAGGGGCTATGGTTTGAATTTTGACTTAAAAATGGAAACTAAAATGGGAACTTGCTGTGATTCTTTCTACTTTTTAGTGTGATTTAGTGACTAAGGGTATATCATATATGTGTGCCTTAGAAAATTTAGAGGATTTTTAATTTGGGACTTTAGCGATTGCAGAGTTCATAATGGAGTGTTTTTCTCTGGTTGGGATTGTGAATATGCAGTCATTTTGGTTTGTAGCATATTATAGATTTCTATGTAACCTTGGGTTAATATTATTTGTGTGAGGAGTGAGGACATTGTTGACAATTGAAAAAATTGCAATGCTGTTTGTGTGAGAAAAGTTTTGTTGGTGTTAAAATTGTAATGCTGTTTGTGTGAAAAATGTTTTAGTTGGAGTTCAAATTGCAATGTTGGTGTGAGAAAAGTGTTAGAATGGCAATGCTGAAAAGTGTGTTTGTTAGTCTTTAATTCCAACTGCTGAAATTGTGTCCTGTTTCTTGATAGAGTTGATATTCTCTTATTATGGAAGAGAAAGACAAAGGGAAGGCCTTATCACCTGATACTGTTCTCGAAGATTTCTTAAGAAGTACTGAATCTGATACAGATTCACCGAAACCGAGCACTTCAGGTTCCGAAACTTACGTTGATGATCCCTTACCCCCTTCGAAATGGACAACTTTGTTCCAACTTTTGAGATTCAAGTCCAAGAAACAGTTAGCCACACGGCATCCCCTCAAACTGTCGAGAATATTTAGCAGCAGCATGAGGGAAGAAGTTACAGATGGAACGAATCCACTCATAGATGCTAATTTGAGCTATTTCAAGCCCCAATGGAAGAATTTCAGCTACGCGGAACTTCAAGCCGCAACAAGCCACTTTTGTCAAGGTTTGCCATGTGAAAAGTCTGTTACTTTCCATTTTTGAGGTTTGGCTGTGTCATATTGATTTTGTTCTCGACAATGAAGTGCAACTCAGTTGGTAAGACGCTTCACTCCAACCAATAGGTCGGGGTTCGAGTCACCCTTTAGCCGTTTCAAAAAAAAAAAAAATTGATTTTGTTCTTTTGTATAGGGTATTTGATTGGGAAGGGTGGTTATGCTGAAGTTTATAGAGGTCGTTTACGTGGGGGGCAACTTGTTGCTATCAAGCGATTAACGAAAGGATCATTGGAGGAAAAGATAACCGATTTTTTATCGGAACTTGGGATAATGGCCCATGTCAATCACCCAAATACTGCAAGATTAATAGGCTATGGGGTCGAAGGAGGAATGTACCTCGTTCTTGAGCTGTCTCCACTTGGAAGCTTGGCTTCTATGTTTCACAGTTAGTGCATTGTCTGTCTTGCTGTTCATTTTTACACTTCCAAAGGCTTTCTCTCTCTTGTTTCTCACAAATTAAGTTTCTTACCAGTTTCCTTGTTCGACAGATTCCAGGGAGAAGATGCAGTGGAGCATTAGGTACAAGATCTCACTGGGAATAGCTAAAGGGTTGTTGTATCTTCATGAGGGTTGTCAGAGGAGGATCATTCATAGAGATATTAAGGCTGCAAATATATTACTTACTGAGGACTTTGAACCTCAGATATGCGACTTTGGTCTTGCTAAGTGGCTACCAGAGCGATGGACTCACCTCACTGTTACAAATTTTGAGGGCACTTTCGGGTTCGTATAATCGACCAATTCCTGTTTTTATCAAAGTTCTCTGTACAATGCAAACATGGAAATGCTGTTGCTGAATCCAATCTTGATTTGTCCAGTTATCTAGCTCCAGAGTTCTTATTGCACGGAATTGTTGACGAGAAAACTGATGTGTTTGCCTTTGGAGTGCTGCTATTGGAGCTTATCACTGGGCGTCGGGCATTGGATTACTCACAGCAAAGCCTCGTTATGTGGGTACGACACACTCCCCTTTTGCTTATGCAATTACTAGATGTGTTAATTATATGTAGAATGAACAAAATTTGAGATTGTTGTCTAACCTTTGTAAGGCCAAACCTCTGCTCAAGAAGAACAAAATTCGAGAGCTGATAGATCCCTCACTTGCCGACGCCTATAACCCAGTGCAAATGAATCTAGTGATCTTGGCAGCGGCTCTCTGTGTGCAGCAATCTTCAGTTAAGCGCCCTCGGATGAGTCAGGTACTTTCACCTTTCTGCAGTCCTTATTTTGTTTTTGCGTAGCTTGCTTTTTCATCACACTGAATTTTTTAGCTTGATGGATGCAGGTTTTACTGCTGCTTAGAGGAAGCTGTGGCAGCCTAGACATGATTCAAAAATGTAAAAAGCTCTCAAGTTGGAAGAAATACTATAGACAGCTTTTTAGTGCTGAAGAGTATAGCATCAACCGAGGCATAAATGTTCAGAAACAGGCGAGTCTGGAAGGGTAAGCGAATAAGCGATGCATTTTGATACTTTAGCATCAAGAATGGAATTTTGAGTTTCATCTATGGGATAGGTTGAAATTGAGTATACTAGTAGTATATCTGTTGAAGAATGTGGCCTTTCTGTTATTTCATTCTAGAATCTAGAGTGTAGTAAGTTATACAGTAGTTAGCTGAATAAGTTGTACAGCTTCATATTTAGTTGGAGAATGTGGTTGTTATGTAGTTACCGGAATTTCCTGTACCAGTGAGTAACTTGTAGTCCTGTTTTTAGCTGAATAAGTAGATAGCATATGATGTTATGAGCTTCATAATGAAATAACAAAGTCAATACTTATCATCTTGATTCTTGTATACACATATGTACACTTATTTGCGTATGCTTTTGGCATTACTCTCTTTTTTTTTATTCATAAGGGAGCACTCTCGATACCGGTTCGAATGTCCTTGAATCTGTAAATTTGTTGAGTGTACTGCTGAGTTGATTAGGAACATCTGAATACTATGATCTCGGCCACATATACGAAACATAATAATGCACAAATCTCAACTCGTCGTGTAAAGTCGACGGTCACCATCCCGCTTTAGGGCGTAAATCAAGTCCAGTTTAGTTAAGCCCAAAACACTTCCAGGATTTTGGCAAAAATTGGCTATAAATATACATGTGAATTGTAATGAAAGAGACATCGATTAGGCCATTTCCGAAATTGCAATGACTTATTGCAGTCCAAACCAAAAAAAGGAAGCTATTTATTTCTCCACTCTTGAAGAAAAACATTCAGAAAATGGAAAAGTAAAACCATTTCCAAATTTACTTCTGTTTACGTGCATCTGCTAAAGATGTTTTAAAACAATGTATATTCAAACACTTGTGTATATTGGTGAGGATATGTCGTGGTAAAGTTGTTAACTATATTGGTATCATGTTAATTTATATTTCTTCTTCTTGTAATTTGACCCTCATAATTTTACTTGTCAAATACTGCTTCTTTTAGAATGCCCTCCATATCAGGTAGGAGAATCATACGATTCCTGTCCTGACAGAGCTCATGCCAAGTTAGGGCAACTACTATAATTGCATAGCCACTCCATGATTGGTTCGGATTCGAATAATCCATACTATATAGTTATGACTGTAATTATTTTCATTATATGACGTGTTGGTTATGCTAGAAGATAAAGTTATAATAAATCTACTTAAAACATATCACATGAGCAAATAACATTTTATCAAATTGAATATTCATGCATGTTGTATTTATATTGTTTAAAAAATTATATATACACTTAAAAATATTGATTCGTATGATGGACCTCACTAGTCTAGATCCAACGTATATTTTAACGTGAATGTCACTATATAATGTTCTTTAAAGAATTCGACCATAAAAATTATCAGCAAATTAAAATTAATATCCTTAATATAGCTTGCCATTTTTATCTCCCAGTATATTCCACACCATGCTTGCCATTGACTCTATCCCATCCCATCCCACCCCACCCATTCCTTGTCTTGCAAGATTACATTTCACAAATTTCAATCTAGATTATCTTATACACATCCACTTCCCATTTCCTTCCAAGTTATTATTATTCTCAAATACAATTTTAATTTTACGTAAATTACTAAATTATCATTATTAATGTTAAACATTTTATATCCTTAAAAAAAGAAAGTTAAAAACTTTTCACTAAATATTGAGGAGACGAAATATAAAATATAAATAAATGCGTGAAAGGATGAAAAAATAGAAGAATAATAATAATAAGAAAGCGGATAGATTGAATCATCATCATCATCATCTTGTAGTAGTAGCTGATAGGAAGAAAAACACAGAAGAATAGATTAGCGTGTTGTGTTGTGTTGTGTTGTGTTGTGTGAGTATAAATAAATAATCCAACCAAGTCCAGAAAAAAAATTAGCAAGCAAACATTAGCTCTCAAGTCAAACTCCAAAACACGCATAACGATTACAACACAAAAATCCCAAACCAACAAGCTGCCAAATCGGAAAACCTTTTTTCTCCGGCGATCCTTCAATTTGATGATCGACGCCAAAAATCTCAACACGTCGGCCAGTTCGGCGGTGCACGACGGCGGTGGACTATCACTCGGTGGTTGGGAGACCAAACTACTAGTTTTTGTAAACTGATTTGTTCCAAATGAAGAAAGCTAAAGCGAAGAAGAATAATAACACCAAATTGTTGCCCAATTCGCTCAGGATTATCTCCTCCTGTATCAGGACGGTATCGACTAATGCTACCACCGTCGTTCGCTCTGCCGGTGCCTCAGTTGCCGCTTCCATTTCCTCTCCCACCGAAGATCGGAGAGAGCAGGTTTACATTTCATTTTTTATTTTTCCAACTTCACAAATTATTAATTGATTAATTAGACTCAGTTTTTGTGGTTTCGATTTAGCTTCATTGATTGATTGTTGATTTGTTGTTGTTGTTTATCAGCTCGTTGGATTTAGATTTACCGATTTAGCATAAGTAACAGATTCGAGTTCGTTTTCTGTCTGGTCGGTTGCTTTGTTGATATGGTTGTTTACCATGTTTTGATGCTGATGGAGTAAATGGCTGTGAATTACGTGGTGCGTGTAATTGTTGTAATAGGATGGACTAGTTGCTGCTTGGAAAATACTCTTTGAGGATTTTAGCATTGTGATGTGCTGGGCATCATGTTTATTTTTGGATAGTTTTCTTCAATTGGTGGTATTTGTCTGATTGGGATGAGTGAGAGAAACTTGTTTAGAAAAAGGCACATTGCGATAGTGTATGTTTTAATTTGGTTATGTACAGTAGTTGTTGTTTTACCTTTTTTATATGCATGTTTACTGTTTAGCATGTTTTGATATCTGATGGTGCTGATGGAGTAAATGGAAGTGAATTACAAGGTGCGTTGTGATTGTAATAGCAAGGACTAGTTGATACTTGACAAATGCTCTTGTAAAGATTAACATTGTGATGCACATCACTTTTATTTTGGATAGTTTTCTCTTTTTGGTGTTATTTGTCTGATTCGGAATTTAGGATAAGTGAGAGAAACTTGTTTTGTGAAAGGCACATTGCGATATTTGTTGTGTGGAAAAAACTCATATGTTAATTGAGGAAATGTACGTGTGCGTCACAGTGCATCATTACCTGACTGCACGAAGGAAGTCACAGATAATTATTTGCTTATGATTTATAGTATGACCAGTATTTGTGTAAAAACTAAATCTTTTCTCGATGGCATCCATCTGATCTCACCTGGTCTTTTCATTACTAAATATACTATGACCACTATATGTATGTAGTGGAGTATACACTAATCAAGTCAAATAGGAAGATAGTGCCTGAAGCCAAAACATAGCATTTTGGTAATTACTGTATATTTGTCCTGTGATTCATGATTAGGCAGCTAATGATATTGTGGATTCTCCATCCTATTTCATGTTCTTTTTTCACGAACTAGTGGTTTTAATGCTGTGATCTATACGTGTTTATATCGGATATGGATGTAAACAGGCTTACTTTGCCAGATTATGGCATTTTATCAAATATTCTATTATCCCTTGAGCTTTGCAAAATCTTTATGTAAGGCAGGAGTCTTTACTTTGCTTATCAATGAATAAGGATGACATGTTCACACCAACTTGGTATATAGCTGATAATGTTTGTTAATCAGGTGTTATGGGCAGGCTTTGACAAACTAGAGCTTAGTCCAACTACCTTCAGGCGTGTCCTATTACTTGGGTACATCACAGGTTTTCAGGTCTTTGATGTTGAAGATGCGTCTGGCTTGAGTGAATTAGTTTCCAGGCGTGATGGTCCTGTAAGCTTCTTACAGATGCTCCCGTCTCCTTCAAATCATGATATTGCTGAAAAGAACAAATTATCACATCCTTTATTGGTTGTTATTGGAGGAGATGAGGATGATAGGCCTGCTGCATTTCAGAATAATCGCCAAGGGCCTTCCAAATATGGTTCTGGAGAGTCATCGCTTGAAAACTATTTTGACCCCCCTACTGCTGTTCGATTTTACTCGATGAAGTTAAATGAATATGTGAAGGTTATTGAATTTAAGTTTCCAGTATTAATGGTTAGATGCAGCCCCCGAGTTGTAGCTATTGGTCTGGAAGAACAAGTAAGTATCTGTCACATATGACCTCATTTCATGGAAGATATTTTAAATGCTCATTAGAATTGAAATGAATTAGAAGTGAGAATAGAGAAGCTATAATTTTGTAGAAATATTCTTTGCCTAGAGAAGGCATAGAAATCAGTTAGTCAAGTACACTTGTCTAACCTTTCGGCTAATTTTAATAAGTACTACAGCATGGTGAAAAGAGAACAAGGGTGGTCAGTTAATAGCATATGTTTGTCACATTTTAATTATCACTGTTCCAGCTTCTGTTTGAGTTTTCAACTGGACTGGGTTATGGAACATCCTCAGCTATTATGGCTTGTAGAGAATAGTTTGAACCTAGAGAGTAGATGTTCCGATTCCTTGGGAGATAAAGTTAATTGTTAGAGTTGAGGATAATTTAGTATGTTTGTATTCATTTATTCTTCCTAATCCCTTCCATGATTTTCTTTTCACCCCTCTCCCCTCAGGATGCGCTAATATGTTTACTTCTTGTTGGTGCACTGCTGCAACATAAGACTACCTGGTAATAATGGTATGTAAGGTGACTGGTTTATTTATGTGTTGAACAGATTTACTGCTTTGATCCCACTACTCTTGAGAAGAAATTCGTAGTTATGACCTATCCTGTTCCGCGAGTTGGTGAGCAAGGAGGATTTGGAATCAACACAGGGTATGGTCCTTTAGCTGTGGGCCCAAGGTGGCTGGCTTACCCTCCTTACCGCCCTTTCATGTCAAATACGGGCCGAGTAAGTCCGCAGAGCCTTGCATCTAGTGTTAGTCCATCGTCTTCTCCCGGAAGTGGCAGTCTGATGGCACGGTATGCAATGGAATCTAGTAAACACTTGGCTGCTGGGATACTCACCCTGGGGGATATGGGATACAAGAAATTGTCCAAGTACTATCCAGAGCTACTTCCTGATGGCCCCAGTTCTCCTGGCCGGAGAGGTGGCAAGGTAGCAGCATCTGAATCAGAAAATGCTGGCTGGGTAAGCATGAAATAGTAATTGCATTTGTTAAACTTCTTGTTGTCGCATTTGAAATTACTGAGTGATCTGGGCACAAACATCAATAATCTTTTGCACTTCTTAATGGCAGATTGCTGTGAAGGACCTTGCCTCCTCCGAGGTTATATCACAATTTAGGGCTCATTCGAGCCCAATATCTGCTTTATCTTTTGATCCAAGTGGGACTCTTCTTGTTACCGCCTCCGTTTGTGGAAATAACATAAATATCTTTCGTATCATGCCTCCTTATTCCTCTAGTGGATCAGGCAGTGGTGACTGGAGCAATTCCCACGTGCATCTGTACAAGCTACATCGTGGTTTAACAGCTGCAGTATGTATTTGCCAATTGGTCTTAGTTTTTAGTTACATATTTTCTTCTCGCTTTCCAGCTGGTCGACAAGTTTCTTGAAATTGTGGCCCTATGTTTTGTTGAACAGGTCATCCAAGATATTTGCTTTAGTCAATACAGCCAATGGATTGCTGTTGTATCATCAAGAGGCACTTGCCATGTCTTTATTTTATCTCCCTTCGGGGGAGATGATGGTTTACAAGCGTTAAGTACTTGTGGACAAGGTACATCTCTGTATCTAGCAGCTACTCCTCCGTGGTGGTCTAGTTCATCTTTTAATACCAATGAGCAAAAATGTTCCCCTCCACCTTCTTCCACTATCTCTGTGGTTACTCGAATAAAGTGCAGCGACACTGGCTTGCTTAATTCAGTGAGCAATGCTGCTGCTTCAGTGGCGGGTAAGATATGGGTGCCGTCTGGAGCTGTTGCTGTCACATTTCATAATTCTAACCCTACTGGTTCTCTGGAAGTCAATTCGAATATTAGACCATTGGAGCATCTATTAGTTTATACCCCTTCAGGGTTTGTCGTTCAGCATGAAATTCAACTGTCTGGGCTTGAATGGCGCCATAGTAGGACGGAGTCTTGTTTGGCTCCTCAAATAAACCCCCAAAATGAGGAGCTGAGGGTGAAAGTTGAGCCTATACAGTGGTGGGATGTCTGCAGAAGATTGGATAATCTGGAAAGGGAGGTGTGCATTTCTGGGAGCTTATTTGACTTGCAGAGTGATCCTGAAATTGATGAGGATGCCGATGCCGATGCCGATGATAAGGTTTTCCAGAGTGAGATATTGAAGTCACCTGAAACAAACTGGCATCTATCTAAAGCTGAAGTTCAGATAAATAGCTGCAGAGTTCCCCTATGGAGAAAGCCAAAAGTATGCTTAATTAATGGCTCTTGTCTTTGTATTTTTCTTGGTGTTTCCCTGTAACTAATCTAGAGCATTATCTAGGTATATTTCAGTTCTATGGATCCACCTGAAGCAGAAGAGCAAGTTAATGGGGAGTGTGAAATTGAGAATATCCCTTCACATGAAATTGAAACAAGGCAGAAGAACTTGTTGCCTGCATTATATTTCACCAGCACGAGATCTGGTGTCATTAACCGGTGAATATCTCTACCTGCTTCGTAATTGGTTTGCATCTTATTTTCATTGGTTATATCCTTGAGGTTGGGTTTATTGCATAATCTGCAACCTGATACTTAATGATTTGATTCTTTTCTTGCTTCAATTGGCCATACTACTTGTGGACTTTGTTTTTAATGTCATCAGAGCTAATTCATTATTAATTATAGTTGGTTTTGGTATTTGTTATTTGTTATTTGGTATTTGGTACTTGATTGAATTCTAATTTACTGCACTTCTTTCTTCCTTGAATGCCAGCACTAAGAATTACAAGATCTTTTTGCCATGTTCTTTTTCTGGTGTTTCCTTTCAGTAGGATTGTGATCCAAAACTATATTTTCGGTGATGCTAATCTTTTGAGTTTGTTGTATGCCCAATTTATCTTTCCCTGTCTCAATAGCATGCCTCAATTTTTGCATGATGGTAGGGTGATGATAGAGCAGAGGGTTTAGCCGTTTAGGGATGAGAAAGATAGGATTTTTCTGTAGCAGTAGCTAGTCTTCTGGAGTTCTATTGAGATAAGGTAGATACTTTGAATTTTAAAATCACTGAAGAGACGAACCACCATAAAGCGCGAAGCCAAGTCTAATGAGCATAAAACCTGACTGTTGAATAATAAACCCTGAGACTCTTTGCTTTGTAAAATAATTTGCTAATTTGACTTCAACTTCCTAATTTAACTTGAACTCTAATGTATAACTTGCCTTACAATAGTAATAATAGGACTCTAGTCCGTAACATGCGGTCAGCTCTTTGCTCACGACTGGCATGCTGAATTGGTCATTTTGTGCAGATCTGTATCTTCTCAGGGTACTGCTTCCTCTGATACCAATATCATGCATCCGGCAAAGCTTCCATCATTGGGCTCCCCAGAAAGCTTTGAAGAAGGTCAGATATATAATGTTTCTCAATGCACGTAATTGTCAGAACAGTTCTACCACTCTGAATTTATTAATTGTATTAGTGTGGCAAATCTCCCATAGTTAACAGCAAGAAGCAAGGCCCCACAACTTCTTAAAAACCAAGATAATAAATGAACTTTCAGTTTTTTCTTTTTCATTTCACATATTTTCTAACTTCATTTCTTTGCATTACATCAGGATCATCTATACAAATAGGGGGTTTACTTGATCTGGATCACATGAACATTGGTAGTCACAAGGCTTCCCCAGTGGACCAGAGATCTAGACGTAATGAGCCACTTGGTTCTGAACTAAATCATGATATTATGTCTGTTGGCAATAAATCTACCATGACTGGATCATCCCCGCCAGGCTACAAGATTCCGCCATCAGGTGCCAAAAGTACTGATACGGCTCCCAAGAGAATTCCTGTGCCTTCAAGGACTGACAAAAAGGTAGATTTGGGACAGTTGTTCAATGAAGGCTACTGCATTGAGCCTGAGATGCATGATAACTGCAAACCAACTGAAGTTGTAACTAATGAGCTGGACGCTGGTGTTAATGACCAGGAAGAGAACCCCGATGATGAAGGATGGATGGGTGGGATGTTTGATTTCTCAGAAGAAGGTAAGGTCTAATCTACTATTACACTACTTCTTCCTCGGTCATTAGTTCTATACTATTTCGTTTCTAATCCTTAGTGTTCAATTGATGAATATAGTATCACAATGATCTACTCTCACTTATTTGGGATCATACAACACGACAACTGCTTTTTGTCTAGGCTGAAGCCTGAAGATGTTGCCTTATCTTGATTTCAGGTTGAACAACTGTGTACGCTGAGAACATGACAGATTTGCTGATGACACTTACAAATTGAATCCATTTGTTGTACCAAGTAAAAATTTCCGGAGATCGTCTGAGGGTTGAGAGCTGTAGCACGCACGATGCACGTTCCGCCTTTGCTCCTCCCCTCTGTTATGTGTATACTGTCTTTTATGTATATAGAAAAAAACTAAAAAAGAAAAAAAATATATTTACTCAGAACTGGAGAAGGGTATGTCACTGTAGAAGTGTTTGCTTGCATTTCTGGACTCCCAGTCGATCATGTGTACAGTTAATGTTGACAGCTTGGTTCAAATTTGTGTAACATTCTTTAATGAAACAAATGAAATTCAGAAGCATTATAACATTTTGAGTTGTGTTATCCTCGCACTCCCTCTTGAATGTCCTTGCGGGCTCAATCTCATATTTCATGTATACGTTGCTTAATTGATATTGTTTTATAAGTGAACATTTTAAGTTATTTTATAGTATTAATGTTTTTAATAAAATTATAATAATATTTATTTTCTTTTTCTAAAAGAGAAGTTTCTTTATTCAAGCAATATAATATTGGGTATGACCTCCTTAGTTGTTCCTTACATGAGTTTTTTATACATACATGCCAATAACCACTCAGGATGGATGGCTAAATTATAAACATCATCCTAAGGGTACATGTAGATGTAGAGGGGGTGGATGAACTATCTCTAACCGAAATCAGGAACTAGCAAGTTTAGATGAAAATCCGCTGAAAGATTGGCTTTCCGGTAGATTTGTTGCATCTTTACTTCCACAAAATTTGGTACTCGCTGCTGAATATTATGTACTAGGACCTGGGCGGTCCGCACCGGTGTCACCCGCCTGCACAGACAGTCCATAACATTAGATGAGCCAGTACGAATCACAAGTCGAGGGATCTGCATAGTAGAGGCAATAACAAGGCCATTTCGGATAACCCAAAGTTCCGCAGTGTTGTTATTCGTGATCCCTATGTAACATGCAAAAGCTTTAATGAACGAGTCACTGTGAGACGGAAAATTCCGCCAATCCCACTTTGACTCGTGTACCGTAAGGACGATTCATATGTATTGATAGTAATAAATCTAGGCAGGGGAGGTTCCCATCGGCAAACGGTTGATATTTTGACTTTGAACTTAGAGCGTGGGTCATGGTTCAATGAGAGACTGTGCGCCTAGTGAAGCATTCGAATTTGATCAATACAGCTTGACTGGAAGACAACATTGTTGCATTCCTTCCAAATCATCCAACAACCGACAATCAAAGAAATTTGATCGTGAGAATTAGTCTGGAGATTGAAGAATTGGGCAGTCGTTAGCGAAACACAGGATGGGAATAGGCGGAGCAGACCGACTACCAAACAAGCAACCAAAGTTTTTGAGATGGACCTGGTGTAAAATCATATGGACAAGCATTTCTTGGTACATAATAAAGAGATAAGGGGAAATTGGGTCCCCTTGAAGAATACCCCGTGAGGGAACCCAAGCGTAAGATAGAAATCCATTAACTTTGACTTTAAAACTACAAGTAGAGATGCAAGCCATAATTCTGTCAATCCAGAGAGAAGGAAAATCAAAAGTGGCTAAAACAGAACGGAGAAAACTCCATTCAAGGCAGTCATATGCTTTTGCAATGTTTAATTTAAGAGCCATGAAATATTATTTTGAGCGTTTCTATTTATTCATAGAGTGCAAAAGTTCAAGAGCAAGCATGATATTGTCTCCAATATTCCGATTAGGAACAAACACATTTTGTAAAGGAAAGACACCATCTTTGAGAAGAGGGCGCATCCTCTGAACATAAGTTTTGAAATAATTTTATAAATATATTGCATAAATTTATGGGTCTAAGATGAGCAGGTAAAGATGGATTGGACTTTTTAGGAATAAGAACTAAATGAGTTTCATTAAATTTTAAATCCAACATACCATTTTCGAAAAAAGTTTTCATAATACTGAAAAGGGATTGTTAAACGCATTACCGTTTATACTAAACGCAGAACACATTTTTATATATTATAAAAGGCCTAACGAATTATATAAATATCGAATTAGTCCCATTTTTCGTAAAATTTATCAAATTATCACATCTTCAAAAATATATGAACGTATATACACTACTATACCATAACGTAACGAAATTAATATTATAAAACTATTAGCCATACTTTACAAATAATGATGAATTTAAGATGTTTATATTGTTGTAATACGTATTCTTAGTCGTTAAAAAAGATCGACCAGAACTGACTAGGACCATGTCCTGGTCAGATCCGGATCTGTTCAGGATCGAGTCCTGGTCAGGTACAGATCTGCCAGGACCGTGTCCTGGTAAATCTGAGCCAAGCTCCACTCGGAGCTTTTAAAGCTCCAGACCGGAGCTTTATTGAAGCTCCGATCGGAGCGTCCAACTCCGCCTAGCCTAGGCGGAGTACTAGCCGGAGCTCCGGTGATGGTTCTTCGTTCTTCGTGTTTTTCAAAGTTTCTTCGATTTATTTGTTCGGATAATATGATTGATTCGAATAAACATGTTTTAGATGTTTTTGAGGTAAGATAGTAACTATTTAAAATTATAGGACTATTTTATTAAATACAATAATTGCGGTGTTATTCGTAATATATAAAATTGCGTCATGCGTTTAACATTCCGAATATTGAAAATATGATCCCACAATTTAGGCCGGTTCTGTTGAAAAAAATGGCCCGTTAAACCATCAAGCCCAGGCACCTTGGAAGGTCCAACTGATTTAACCGCGGATAAAACCTCTTTCAAGGTTATGGGCTGTAATAAAGAAAGTTGGGCCGAAATGGAAAGTTTAGGGATGTTAATAGAATCCAGCACAATAGGGGGCGGATTGGTAGAAACAGATTGGGCTTGGAAAAAGAGTTGAAATGTAGAGATGACTTCTTCGTGGGTAGAAGTCCAAAACCCATAAGGCAATGTAATTCCATGAATAAAATTCGTACGTTGTTGATGAGAAGCAAAAGCATGAAAATATGAAGAGTTGGCATCCCCATTTTGCATCCAATTTCTCTTAGCTCGTTGTTTCCAAAAATCAGTCTTTTGGGCACGAAGTTTGTTGACGTATAAACAAAGATTATTGTAAAGATGCCCAAAAGATTGAGGATTCTGCGAAATTTTAGCGTAAATAGAATCTAAAATCGATTTCACACGAGTAAGTTCATGATTGATGTCTACTAAGGACGTATACGGCCAGGTAGGAGCTACTTTAGCAAACAAAGTTGCAAAGGTAGAAAAATCAGCCGGATTAACCTTAGTGAGAAAATTATCTAAATTTTCATTAAAAGTCGCATTTTGACTTCAATAATTTTTAAATCAAAAAAGATGAGGAGGTCGTCGAGAAGTGCATTTAAGATCAATTAAAAGGGCGGTGTGGTCGGAGACATAATTAACAAGATTACGAATGGTGACATTCGGGCATAACTTAAGAAAAGCTTTATAACCTAAAGCCCGATCTAAACGCTCGCAAATAAGAGGAAAAGAAAAACATTTATTCATCCATGTATATAGAGGGCGACTAAACCCAAGGTCAACAACATTACACAAATGCAGACAGTTTCTAAATTCTAAAATACATCTCCAACACACACCACGACCTCCGAATTTTTCGTAAGCATTAAGCATATTGTTAAAGTCACTGGCAAGGTAAGGAAAGATTAGAACTAAATTGAATTAAATCTTCCCATACATGAGATTTCTCGTATTGGACAGATGATCTCCCACACACTTGCTCAGAACTCAATACTCTTACATTTTTTAGTCAGTCTCAAGTCAGTCTCAGTTGAGATATTACAAGTTTGAGTGTTTATTACAATCATGTTTATTTAATTTTTCGCAAACCATAGTAAAATTAGTTTATAATAACTTTCGGTAACACTATTTTTAAGATTACTTTCGTTTTGTAAAACGTTATACAATGTTTTTAAAGGTATTCCTAGAACTTCTTAAGTTACCCTAAATAAAAACCAAATATAAATAACCAAAACTCGAATTGTCTTTCCAAGTAGCCATTTCAACATCGATTCTCTCGAGTACAACGACTAGGTTAAGCTTCGAAATTTTCTAGTTTTCGCTAGAATTTTGTTCAATTATTGGTTGGAATCTAACATCCTTCATACTTGATGTATTTCAGTGGTCGCTTTTATCGACGAAGGTGTTGGGCATCGGATTCAGAGCTTTATTTATGCGCAGAGTTGATTAAGTTTACTGGAGGTAAAATCACATCTTTTCAAATAATTTTTCGACTAAATTTGGTGTATTTGTCTGAATTGTACCACGTTCATGTTTTTCTTCGTTAAATTTTTCAATGATGTCATTCGTTATAGTGTATCCAATGCTAAAACACAATCAATATTAAATGCTAGGGTTTTTATGTAAGAACATAGGAATATTGGGAGTTGGGTTGATTGTCCATTTTAGATTTTAATGGAGAAGGGAAATTGAAATTCGGTTCGGATCGCCTACCCCATAAAATACCCCACTATATACACTATTTATTTAATTGGTTCATGTGTCATCGTTTTACCCGATATTTTTATAGTGGTTTTACCCTAAATTTTTGGTTATCAATGAAAAGATGAAAATTAATTCGGCCTGTATAAAATTACAATTCAAATCAGTTGTGATAAAAATTCAATTTGAATTCATGGCACCATAGATTTATATTGAAGAAATAAAAAAGTTTGGATTTTTTTTTTTTTTTTTTTTTTTTTTTAAAGAAAAATTAAAAGAGTCCTACAAATCGAAATAAACAAATGAGAAGGGGATACGTGGGAATAACAATAATAGTACTAGTACAGTATATGATATGATATGATCTTGATTCTTGATCGATCGATCGATCGGTGAAGATATTAGATATCAACGCCCGCAAAAAGTACGTACAGGCTGTCGATTCCCCCAAACAACCAAACCAAATCTCTCATCTGATTGCTGCTTACCGCACTAATTGTCATTACTATCAAAGCAATCTAATTTAGTATTCTGCTAATTTTGGCCAACCAAGTCACTAACCTTTTTCAATTACAGCATTTCCCAATTTACCATCTTTAAGAAGGACTTTTATTCTTAGCTTTTTAATTACGCGCCCGTTACATTTTCTTCTTCTTCTTCTTCATTTCTTCTCATCTCTCTGTATGTAGTAGTATATATATATATAAACAAACTCTAAAAAGACTCCTCTTATTCCACTCTACTTTGGACAAGATCTGTCACCTGGAACCACTCTACTGCTCAAACGATTACTGCTCATCTTTTGTCGATTTTCAGTGACTGAGAAGAAGAATAAACAGCAGCAATTTCAAGAGTAATGGATATTGTTGGTCAGTTGCAGAAACAGTTCGTTGACTTCGCTACTTCTCTTTATCGTGAGGTAGTTTTCTGTTGCCTTCTTTATGCTAAAGTTTGATCCTTTTTACCATTTTATGCAATTTCAATACTGAGTTGTAGCAAGATTCTCTTTTTCCTTGTGATTTTTAGAATCTGCTGTTGTAATTAACTGAGAAAGACTAGATTTTTTAGCAAGATTTTCGTAAGGGCAAGTGTGATTTTAGAATCTGCTGTTGTGAATGTGTAAGACTAAGAAAGGCTGGTTTTTTAGCAAGATTTGCATAAGGGCAAGTGAGATTGTAGAATCTGCTGTTGTAACTGTGTAATACTGAGGAAGACTGGATTTTTAGCAAGATTTGCTGGATATAATTGTATAGAGACAGAAATCTTGTAGGAATACTAGGCTTGAACGAAATCACTCTCCAAGAAGAAATCTCCTCACTGAGAAAAGAACACTATCGGGATACAACAGTGACTTGAGAATTTATATGAAGTGTGAAGAACGAAGAAAGAATTTTTTAGGCGTGTCAATGGACAGATCCAGCACTCCAATTTTATAGTGCTAGAAGTGATGCTTATGAACAGATGCAAATTTTCATAAAAGCTATGTAGGAAAAGATTTGTCTTTCTATATAATGGACATATCCATTCATTTACACAGTAACTATTGCAAGGGCTAATGTTACATCCTTTGGCATGTAGCTATCCGGATATACATAAATCAATACTCTTGCACCGCTTCATCTGTCACACAGTTTCGCTTTTGCTTGCACCACTTCTTTGTTTGCTTAACAAATTGTCTTTCAAGATTTTCATAAGGGCAGGTGAAATTTTGGCAATCTGATGGTTTTTGGTTGTGTGATTAAAGCTGTACGTGGATGATCAGTTTCTCCAGCTACAAAAGCTGCAAGATGAGAGCAACCCTGATTTTGTTGTGGAAGTAGTTTCACTTTACTTTGAGGATTCTGAGAAGCTTCTAAATAATGTTGCTGCTGCTCTGTAAGCTTTTCATTTCTTTCAACTGTTTACATGTTTGAGATTTGTGAGGAGCTTACTAATGGTTTGCTGATATTGATCTCAATTTTGGTTTATACAGTCAGCAGCAGGTTGTAGATTTTAAGCAGGTTGGTGCTCATGTCCACCAGTTTAAGGGCAGTAGTTCCAGGTAATGGTCGTTTTCTTTTGCCTTGTGCAGTCTATTTGCGTGTATAAGTGTTTGTATGCTTGAGAATTTGTAAGGCCTGGTTCTGATTTTAAATGTATAGCAATTCGTTTCTATATACTTGTTCAGTTGAAACAATATAAGATGAGACTCATTCCGTGTTTTCATTTACTAAATTGCAGCATTGGTGCGCACAGAGTCGTCAACATGTGTGGTCCATTCAAAAGCTCCTGTGAGGAAAATAGTCTCGAAGGGTAAGTCCAGTTTTCAGTAATAGTTACCTTTGTTATTTGTTTGAATTAGAATCCAGTTCTTTGTTTTGCCATTAATGAGTCTTGGGCTGTACAATTACTCTTGAAGTCTTTGTTTTTCTTCACTTCTTTCTTGGATATTAGGAATTGTTTGAGACTTTTGAGTCAATTTGTATCTACCCCCGAGCCAATCTCTTTTGCATGTTTCATATCAATATTGGAACTTTAAGTCACTTCTGCTCTAATTTTCAGAAAGCTCGTGTGAGTCAAAAAAATGTCCAACATTTTCTTTAGTTGTATTGTAATGTTCGTAGTAGTACATAGCAATTCCCGGGCTCTCTTTTCCACCATAAGATCTGAAAATGTGCTAGTGTACTTATTGTTTATTCTGAAATATTGCTGGACTACTTCTGGAAACACTCAAGTACCAGATTTAAGTAAGAAGTTAGGATGCTTAGTGCAGTTTATTTATGCCACCAGTAAAGCTTATCATATGCATATTAATCTAAATTGTAGGTGTGATAAAAAAAATCCTGTAAATACAGCCTCTGTTTGTCCCCTAAGCACATCGATTGTTGCAATTCTACTGTACAAGATGTAAAAGACCACTAAGGATGCAATCTGTAATAACATTGTCTTTGGTGTGTACTACTTTGTTATTATTGCAAGTAATATTGGTTTTTGTGTTAAGATGAATATGCCTGTATATGCATCATGTAAGTGACAGTTTCTACTTGTAACACTCAAGACACTTCACACCTAAAGAAATCATTGTTACAGGTGTCTGAGGTCTTTGCAGCAAGTGAAGCACGAATACTGCCTTGTGAAGAACAAGTTGGAAACTCTGTTTGGGGTAAGCATTTATAGTAGTAGGATCTTTATGATTGGGCTGAAGAATTCATTGTTGTGGCATCATATCTTCTTGATTCAAATTCTTCTATAAAGTTCATATCCTTTTTGTTATCCTATCGTCAATCTTGCAAACCATGCAACTTTTTCTACTTGTCGACAATACAAACACCTTTATAATTTTCTTCAGACAATACGGCATGATAATCTATTTAACTCCAAATGACATGAAAATTTCCTTTGCTTGAATGAAGCTGGAGAGACAAATAATCGAAGCTGGTGGTGCCGTTCCCATACTCGCTTAGAAGCGTGCAAAACTTCTTGCTGTCATGTATCGGCCTAGCTGCTCTGACTGTTAGATCTACGTATCACATATGAGGTGAATGGTTTGCTCTGTTATGTATTGTTAGTATGTTATAGTCCCGAAATATGCTCTATGGAGCTTTTAGTGTTTGGTGCTGCCTTTGGACTTATGAAGTATTCACTCTATATATAATTCAAGCAAAAAACTTTGCTTTTGATAAGTATGTAAACTGGTCTTCTTTCTTTGGCATTCAAGATGACCAAATTTGTAGATTTATGGAGATATAGTTTATCGACGGGCATTTGACACTCACTTCGATTAAATTACTAATCGTCACCAATTATATTGAGCTATAAACAAGATTAGTGCATGTGATCTTGAAACTTGTATAAAATGTCATGTGAGTTTAACACTTTGATGTCAGCAAGAGGTCTAGATTCAGTGTCCTGAAGCCTAGTAATGCTAATGCTACACAAAATCAGCATTCAGCCACACACGATCTGGTTAATAATTGAAGCCAGATTAGTAGTATCACAATCACACAATGAAATAAGCAAATACTACTAGAGAGAATTATTTTTAATCTTATCTTTTAATTAGAGTAATATGTAGAAATTAATTACTTTAAATTAAAAGAGATTATGGAATTATATCCTTGTTTCACTTCTCATATTTACATGTCATGGCATGGTCAGGGTATTTTGAAAAGTGAACGTCTCCAAAGTCAGATCTCCAAGAGAGATTGAAATTCGATAATTTTAAGGAGTAAATATAATAAAATGGAAGATTTTTTTAATCTATAATAAAATTTAATTTAACAATAAAGAACTAGTTAGAAATACTATAAACCGGTTGATAGTTTTATATAAATGCCTCAAATTACAACATAATCTCTCTCATGCAACCCACACAAATTAGAGAGGGCCACCACCAGAACCACATCCACCGTTGGAACCACATCATTCGTCGAAAATTATGGTGCTCCAATATGACTTCGTTGAAAAATCTCTCTTTCTCTCACGATTTCGCTGGATTTTTACTGAATTTTCTAATCTAGTTACTAAAATGTTCAAATCAACAATTTCATCTAGCTTTTTTCATTAAAATCTTATTTGGTTATGAACTTTGACCTTTTATTTACCACTTTTCACTGATTTTACGAAGTGATATTTTCAGATTTTATTTTAGATCTAAAATCTGATTTCAGATCTGAAAATTTGTACAATGAAAATTGAATTTCGCAATCTGAAGTTTTGCTATGGTTTTAAGAGGTTGTTTTATATTTTAAATCATTATTTTTATAGTTTTAGCTTTTGTTGAATGTTTCCGCCTGTAATATACATTACTAAATATTATAGTTTCGAGACCTACTATTGTAGTTTTAAACAACAACATTCATGTTTTTACCACTTTGTGAAATATTTATGATTTGGTTTTTTGCAAATATTTTTATAGTTCTAAGAATCACTGTTATAATTTTAAGAGTCACTGTTATGGTTGAAGTATCAATATTATATTTTTAGCTTTTGTTGCATTTTTGTGTTTTGTTATTATTTTAAGAGGTATACTTGTTGTTTTAAGAAGCATTGTTATAGTCTTAAGCATTAATGTTATAACTATATTTATATTATGTTGAGTAGATGCATGTTATTATTTTTGGCACATATATGTTATAATTATAAGTCCTATAGTTGAAATTTTAAGCATCAACATTAGTATTTTAGCTCATGTAAATTATTTATAATTTGATATTTGGTAAAATGTTCTGTTATACTTGTAAGAGATACGATTATGGTTTTATATATAAATGTGACTAGTTTTAGTATACGCCTGCTCTGTTGTAGACTTGTAGTTTTAAAATGTAGTATTATGATTTACGCACCAATGTTACTGTTTTTAGTATGTGTTGCAGGTTTCTTTTTTGTTTTTAAGCAATAATGTGATAATTTTAATGAGAGTTATTATGATGTTAACATAGTTGATGGATATTTTAAGCAGGGGCTAATGTTGAAATCAAGTTTGATGATGGATGTCAAAGGTGCAAATGTAAGATTGAAGTATTAAGCACAAGTAACAAAAGGCAGAAACCGAAGTTCACCAACAAGTTTAATTAAAAAAAAAAGAACTTATTTTAACAACTCAATTTGCATACAAAAAATCGAATTAACGTTTATTATAAAAAAATTTCAATGAGTTTTAGAACCTTTGGATGAGTATTTAATATTGTAATGACTGAATGTTTCAAGTTGTTTATTTTAAGCATCTTTAGTGATTTTTTAATGGAATATATAAAACTTTTAAACTTGTTTAATGGTGATTTAATGATATTAATTTGTCGTTTCAAACTATAACAAGTCATCTTAAAACTTTATATATGACTCCTTAAAATCATCACACCATATCTTAAAACATTAAAAGTAGATGTTAAAACTATAACTGAAATATACTATGACGACGCATTAAAACCATCATATAATATCTTAAATCATTAGCAAAACACATTAAGAACGTAATTGAAATTTTCAATACTAACAACTTCAAACTATTAAATTATCTATTAAAAGCATAACGAACAATGTTGTCTCGACGGTTTAAGAAAAAATTCGGCCGGTCAAATTGCTAAAATTCAAAAACTGCAGAAAAAATACAAAAAACTATGATTTTTCTATTTTTTAAAAAAATTATACATTTTTTAAGACTTCGGCTATTATTAATAATCCGGGAGAGCCACGAGTAAAAACATGCACTTGTGCAGAATTTCCTGTCCGTTAGGGCTTAAGCCTATGGGCTTTTATGTGCCATCGTTCAACCTGGGCGGCCCATGCTAGTCTAATTCGATTAGCATGTTCAAGTGAATACCATAGCAGTCCACTAGTCCATCAATGTACAATACTTTTGTACATGCACGTTTACTCCTGAATCGTGACCTGCTTTCCAGATGATTTGAATTGGGATACGATTCAATTCAAATTGCATTTTTTCACACAAACATTTAAATTTTCTCCATTCAAATTATATTTCAATCAATGCATATACTCTTTTCATTAAGCTTTGATCAAGGTCCAATGCTTTTGTACAGATACGATTAGTCGTGAGTCATGACTTGCTCTCTAGTTGATATACCAATTACGAAAGAACTTATGAAGTTACGGAGATAAAGTCCCACAAGATCACAAGTAAAATATACCTTAGCTTGCTTTATGTCGGTCATACTAAAAGTATATATGTCCTAGAGACAACAATTATAAGAATTAATATATCACATTCAGTTTGTTTTATTATATGAAATTTGATATTTATTTCACATTGCATTTATTGAATTAGTTATCTGATTGTTTGAATAAGAATTATTTTATAAGATGTTCCCATGGACTTTATGTTGTCACTAAGGATGTGAGAGCTTGAGTGACTAAGTATAAGTACTAAAACCGCCCCAATCGATAATCATTGATATGGGATATCAATGATGCGCAATTAGATTGACATGTGGTATGCATCATATTCTTTGAGAATGTAGTAGTTCTCACGACTACGAATAACTTGGTTATTCATGATGGACACATGTGCACTTTAAAGAGTGTTGGTATAATGTATACCCAACCAAGAAATTATTTGGTAGATTCTATTTGTGTGTCTATAGAAGTATCGGTGTGTGGGGTGATGAAGTAATCCTTTGACTTGAGGTCAATACTTACTACATATGCGGAGTGATGTACTTTGACCATGACCAATGATTGCACTCCTAGATAGGAGTAGATACGACATGTGTTGGGTACATCACGAAGCATATGGGAGTATTAGTTGAGCCAAGATAGAATTCATTCCCCATAATAGATTTTTGAGAGAATACTTTAGTTCTCATAATTAATGTGATCATTAGTCATTTCCAATGCAAATGATATATTCGAAATGGTGTTTGAATATGATCATAGATCAACTAATAAGAATGAGAAATAAATGAATAAGTTATTGGAACAGACACATTATCAAAGTTCTATACTTATTCGAGTATTCGTGAATGAAAGTACCGTATCATCACGAGCCCTTCACTATAGGTGGTTTGTATATCCTTTCAAACGTTCCTTGTATATTAATAATGTCTGGTAAATTGTCTAGAAATTTAACTAAGACCTTGATTCGATTAGTGCTTAATATACAAGACTATGGGTCACACATTATGGTGATTGTTCTACCGATGAGTATTATGATAAATTATGTATTAATTGGATTAGTAATAATTTATTATGAGAATTATTAATTGAATTTAATTATATGTAATGTTTTGGGCTTATTGAAAAATAAAGTCCATAAAGATCACAATAATGAATATGGATTGGGTTCTATGAGATTCAAACTAGAGACCTCTAGGAGGTGGACTCTCCTACTATCCAACTAAGTTAGGCAAGCTGTTGGTGTAATTTGGGTAAATCCGAATTACAAGCAGGAGCACGGCAGTGTGATTTAATGAGATTAAATCACATGTGTTGGATGGGTGGAAGGAGTCCAAATTCTTTTGGGCTCTTGTGATCACATAACATTATAAATAGACCGGTTAGGGTTTAATTATTCCCACTCTCAATTCACATATTGAAATACTTATCAAATTGTTTGAAAAATCTCCTATCATTTTTGGTAGAATACATTCATGTGGATACCGAGGTTGAGGACAACAAATTAAGTTGGATCCTAACGTGGTGATTGATCACGTTGAGCAGGAGGAGCTGGCTAACTTTGAGGAAGACGTTACTCATGAGGAATACGAAAGGTGACAAAGACAAGAAGTTGAAGTTGAGGAACAACAATTGGAAGTTGTTGAGGTTCCTGTAGTTGTTGTTAATCCGGAGCTTAATTTGTTATTGCTTGAAGTAGATAAGTAAGTGCAAACTAAAGCTCTTTACATATTCATGTTGAATAATTGTTGTCATTAAAATTAAAAATTTTAAAATTTCACTACGTTCATTATCGTGTTAAATCTTACGTTTACTAAAACATTGGAGGCTATAGGGGACCAATTGGTACCCTGTTAATGAAGGGTCGTTTTAGTAGTGCATAATTGGACAGGTAAGTTTCCTACTGTATTACTGCGATTGCAACTTTGCCAATAGTTTCAATGAAGTTGGTGTATCAGATTGGGGAAGTAAATGTTGTTGTTTCTTCTCCACATTATGATTTCTTGCTTTCACTCTCATCTGGTCAGTCTTTTCTTTTCGTGAAAAATGTCCTGTTGACATTGGATGTATCATTAATGTTTATGCATCCTTTCTCAATCTCTATTCATCTCTTTTGTTAGATAACATTTAACGGTTTAAATGCAAAATATACCCTAAATTATTGTTAATGTACACAAAATTTCTTTCAATTAATAAATTAGTATTGAACCTCCTTAAATTATTAAAAAATATGCACGAAACCCCTTTGAGTTATGAAATTAGTCCTTGAATTATAAAAAAGTGCGCAAAATCCCTTGAGTCATTGTAAAAAGTGCACGAACCCCTGAGTTATTAAAATATGCGCGTTGAAACCCCTCGACCTTTTCTTTTCCGGTTTACTCATGTTAAGTGCGACAATGGATGTTCTTTTTGTTTTTCATACTCCAAATTATCTTTTGACCTCATTTTTTTTCGTTTACATTACTAATAATAAATTAGTATATGTTGTTTATATGTAGTGTCAACTCTAATTAGTGTCATTTATTATTATTATTTATATTTTAATAATTTAAATTTTTTGTCATTTTAATATTTTCAAAAATTTGGACTATCGAGTCAAACTGCACACCATACAAATTTATTATGAATATTTAGAATTTATGTAAAAGGGCATTGCGATGACTTTCTAATAATTCTATAAGATTTTTTTATATGTTTTTAATAATTATGATAATTTTATTTACTTTTTACATCGATTTGGTGTGAGATAATAAAAATAGAAAATAATAATCACACCTAATGAGATTGTACCTCACACTTTAAAAAGTGAAGGATGGGGAGTTTCATATATAATTTTTTAATAACTTAAGAAGTTTGGTATTAATTCTTTTAACTCATAGAATTTTTGTGTGTATTAATAATGATTAGTGGAGTTTTATACATTTAACTCAGACATTTTACATTAAGCCTAAGTGGCAAAGTTTCAAAGATGAGGACACTTATACCGAATCAATCATTAATTTACATAATATATTTTTAAAATTCCATCTATAAATGTTTTGAAGTTAAATAATGTTGCTCATAATAAATTTTGATTGGAAATCCCCAATAAAGTTCAGCAACATGCAATACTGAGGATAAAATTACTGAAAATGACATGTATTGTTTTATTATACAGAATTATCATATTAAAAAAGTAACAAATACCTCATGGCGTTATATAAATAGTAATAATGAATCATAACATAAACTACAACCTTTCTTTCAAAATTCAATTCAGGGAACCTCTTCCGATCAAGAAATATTAAAATTAGCAATTCATCTGAAATGGTTGGCAGTAAGCATACGAAATAGGGATGAATTTTGCTTGTAAGTAAAGTACGTGTATTGTTGGCATGTAAATCCGACATATCACATGATTATATAATATGCTCAATAAAAAATTTCAAACCAGTTATTTTTTCAATTAATTTATTTAAAAGATTGTACATTCATGTAACAATCTTTTTATTAAAAATACATTTATTGAGCTGAAAAATTAGTGGTGTAAACATTGCCTTAAGGATGATTTGCATACAATTCAAATGCTACTTGAATTGAGTTTTGATGTTTTTGTGTTTTGAATCCAATATAAATTGAAATTAAAATGTACTTACTATTACCCGATTCCTCTCTAGCCTCCTTCTCATTCCCTTATTCTCAAATAATTATTCTAATACTACAATTTATAAATATAATCAATCATCTCATTACAACAATCTTAAAAATCAATTATTAACCAATCTAACTACCACATCTTACTTACACTAATCATTATTCTCTTACATAACATATATAACAAACTTAAAATCTCTATACAATTACAATTTTATATCAAACACTAATTTTAACAATCCAACTACAATTTAATCACTATTTATCCATTCAAACGGATCTAACTTCAATTCTGTCCCAAACAATCACTTAAACATTATTAATTTGTTAAATTGTACTCCGATTGTTCAGTATATGAAATTATAGCAGTCACATTTTCTTCTTAAATACCGTATAGAAATGATATGGTCGAGAAAGATGATGAGGTTCATAAATGTTCTCATCTTCCGTCATGGAGGATATTTTCATTTTATTTTTTCAGTAAGTAGAGATGGGCTGTCTGTGTAGTTATGATTTGTACATAGTTGGAATGAAAATGACTTCAATATAATATTCGCCAAACTTTTTAAATGTTAACACATGAGACATGAGTTGATGTATTATATTAGAAAACCAATATAATTTTGAGGGGCGGTTTGGAATGAAATTGTAATCGATCTATTTGACTTCATGAATAATGATTTGACCTAAAATACATTTTAAATACCCCCATTTCAATTTCATTTCACACACAATTTCACCAAAATCCATCTAAACGTCCATTTAAATTCTATACCAATCCGCCCCTAAATTCTTTGTTGAGAAAAGGATGATATCACATCATTAAACAGGACGGGAAAAAACATCAATGCTGACCTTTAATTCAAGAGTAGTAGGGGCTGATTGGAGTAGCATCCAAATGCCCGTTTGGATGCTACTCGGGAATTTTGTGTTTGTTATGGCATTTAAATGCCGAATATCGAAATGCCTCTACAGTAGCAACATTTTTCTCTACATATATAACAAACCTATAATACCCTATCCAATTACAATTCTATACTAAACACAATTTTAACAATCTCACTACAATTTCGATCACTATTCAGACATTTAAATCGGAGCATTTAAGTCGCATGCCAATTAGCCCCGTATACATTATACAATACAAACTCAATGTGGTAATGCCCAAATGAAATATTTTCATAACGAGTTATATCTATATTTTATAATGTCACAATAATTCACAAACCTACTGCTCATGAATACTGGTCCATACATCCTCTATTGAACATTAAGCCAAGGTGAATGTGAATTGTTGGTGTACTCAAGGGCATGTATACGGGTATGAAGGGGCACCCCTAAAATTTTAAATTTCATATCATATCCTTATTAGGTCGTTTCAATTAAAGAATTTCATCGTAGCTTTCAAACTCATAAAATAGATGGATGTGTTTCATTTTTATATAGTGATTTTATGGGTTTTACTCAGGGATGGCCCAGCCCATAAATCAGGTGAGGCCACTGTCTGGGATCCAAAAAATAAAAATAAAAAGTACCCTATTTATATGCCTCTCTTTAATTAGGTATCATGATGTAATAATTAATTGAGTTAATTAAAGAATAAATTGTCTTCCTGCAATAGGTAAATAAGCAATTAAGGTTGGTTGAATGAAGGAGTTAATTTTCTTGTCTTTTATTAATTAAAATTATTACAATAATAATTGCTTTGAAAGTTGAAATTAGGAAACACAAATCCAGTATTATTTATACTTGTACACAATGCAATTGTCCGTTCATGCTTCCAATCATCTTTGCTAGGCCAATATTTTTCCTTAAAAACAATTCAGTTGATTTTTAAATATCATTCTTGTTAAAATTAGATTTTGATTGTACTATTTAAAAACGAACGTGATATTATTAGACCTTTTTTAATATAATATATATTTTCTTTTAAATAGATAAGAGGATTCAATTTTATATTTATCTTAGGTCCTTGAAAAAAAATTATCTCGGATCTTTAAAGTAATTGGGCCGTCCCTGATTTACTGAAAGTATGAAATGAACCAATTTACAACTTATTAGATGAATACATCCAAAATATTCAACCATCGACCACGGCCAAATATAATTTATATGTGTATGTGTAGTCTTATATGTTATGAATATGTATATAATCGAATTTGGGAGCATAATTGCATGCATTATCCTATCTTATGGATTGTGAATTGTGATCGAGGGATTGTGGCTTGGTTGTTGGGGTTGGTGCAATGCAATTAAATACTCCTACGCACTACATTACCCTGCATTTACTCTTCCATTGGCCCAACATTTGGTGATTGGTGATTATGTTGCCATTTCCTCTATTAGAATAAATCAATACATCAAAGTTTGATTATTCATGCATGAATCTAATGCCTTAAGTTGGTGTTAAATCATACTTATCAATTCATTGATAATCATACTATGAATTAGTCTCCCCATAAATTTTGATAATAGCTCATCATGATGTTTTATGGAATTGATGTGCTCTACTTCCTTTTAAGACCCTTTTTTAGTTTTTTTTTCTATATAATAATACTACGAAGATTGTTTTATATTAAATCTACTTATATATTTATCATTACAAAGTTACCATACATTAAATCTACTAATGTATTTATTATTATAAAGTCATCACTCATCACGCGATGTATTGAAATTAACATACAAGCAAATCCACTTAAAGAAAAGTATATTGTGATACATTTGAAATGTATATTATAGGTTACATTATATTAAAGAAAAGTATTACTTTCACCGTCACATTTATATTTTCTTTAACTACGTAAGTTGTTTAATTAAATTATATCTTCGGTACTGTACATTCCATTCTATTGCAATTATTAGTGCTCGACTGCTCTATAATACTAGCGTGATGATGTCAAATTTGCCCAAAAGTTTAAGCAACATTCATTTTTCCATTTTCAGATTACTCCACGTTGCATTCGTATCTCAACAACTTGCATTCATATTGCAGAGTTCTCAAGTAGTATTTCATTAATTATTACTATTAGTCTGTTAGACACACTTAATTACTTTGCATTTATTAAACTTTCTTGGATTGCCCTTCGTTATATATGGCCAATACTTATGCTAAACCACATAGTTAATTCTTTTATTAATTAACATAAAATATATCATTATAATTATAATTGTTGAACAATACGAATTTATCAATAGATTTTATACAAATCACCACCAATCTCTATGAAGTAATATAATCACCAATTTTGAAGAATCGAACCCGTGACCTCATGATTACGGGGTGTCTCAGCTTACCACTCAGCTACAAACGCTTTAACAAACCACATAGTTAATAAAAGTAACGTTGTGGTTAAAGCCCTTAATTACACACAGTGACACACACCCTGATCCCAACTTCAACATTCAGTCCAATATGATTGTAATTAAGTCCAATATGATCCTTTTATAGTCTGATTAGAGATATACACTGGATCTTTTTTTAACCCGTTAAAGGATGATTCGAACTCCCAACTATTGGTTGGAGGTGAAGCGTATTACCAACTGAGTTGCTCTTCGCTGTTATTGGCATTGGCCTTAAGCTTTAATATATTATTTTTAGGACAAAAAAAATTTTGCTATCAAACAAGGGCTTGGCAAATTATAGTACACCGTCGCACTGTACTATATTAATAGTACACCTTTTAAAATTGAAAAAGTGTCAAAATTTTAACATAAAAAATTAATTAATTAAATATTAAAATAATTTGAATCGTTTAATAAATAAAACTTATATGAATTTACAAAGCACACCCCTCCTAAAAAGTCTATTTACATTTCAAATTAAAATTAATCTTTCTTCTTCAAAATCTCTCACCACCACTTACCCCGCCAAACAATCACCGAAATTCTAATCAAGCTATTTTCAGAAAGGTTCAACGACCATGAAAGACAACATTGGACTGTCATGAAATCTCGGGACATTTTTTTTTAAGGATAAGACCAGAACTCTGGTGAAATTCCGGCCACTACACCGGAGCTCCGGAGGTTGAGCTTCCACGCCCAGTCGAGCTTCCACTAAGGGAGCTCGACTGAGCTCCCATGGCAGCATGCTCAGCCTTCGCAGCTCCAATCTTCTCCATTAAAAAAAAATTATAAATTGTGAAATGTGGTGTTTGTGAAAATTTCAATTCTTATTGGGTTGATTTTGAATTGTTTTGGTATTAGTTTGTTAAGTCTAAAAGATAGGGGATGTGTAAGTAAATAAACATAATAAAATATTTTAATATTATGCGGCGTTGCACTACGTTATTATGTGACATTGCAACGTCATGTCGCATTAATAAAAATAAAGGGTTCAGGTTAATTTTAAAATGATCTAATGATTTAGATCATAATATTAACAATAGTACAATGCGACGGTTCTATTACTAGCAATCCCCTCCCATCATTTTCTGTGACAAGTAAAAAAGGCTTGTAAAAAACTAAGTGAGTCTTCTAGGAAATTTAACTCTAGTTTTTTGAATAGACTCGAAACAAGAGCTCGATTATGTAATGATGATTCTAGAAACAAATACTTACCAAAAAGGTATGATCCTTTATTGAGCGGATCGCGTCGAAAAACAATAGAAAAAAATGCAATCCTGAAAAAAACTTCGAAAAAAAAAATTTTCAAAATTTTCGGATAAATAAATTACCTTTAATGCCTTAATTATGCTATAAAATATTATACAAGAGAAGTAAGCGTACGAGTATCTCTGCCTTGACGTGAAGGGGGCGTACAAACAATCTACACTAGCAAATATGGTAACCAATATCAACTCTATGAACACTCCAAGCATATATAGAAACTTATTTAGCACTGAATTACTCGCTAGATTATCTTCATAATGGAAATATTTTTATAATATATATTACATTTACACAAAGTCTCAGGAGAAACGATCTTTAGTTAATTTAATTAGAAACAAAATTGTTTTACAATTTATCATTAAACATGTATTTTTCGTGGATCCACTCGCTGGTCCTTTCGCGGTTTGATATCATAGAGTTTTAAGTTGAGATTGAAAGAAACCGGAACTTTTGTACTAATATGTTGTTTTCACTAATGTTGGTGCAACATTGCGTGTAATAGAGTATGAAACAGAGCAGCGGAAATAAACATAACAACAAGCAAATAATCTATATACCTGTTGAAGCCTCTCGGCAAATATCCACTAAAATAAGTAATGGATGTACAAAAAGATTCAAGAGACCTTGAACCACAAAACA
>JAYMSP010000667.1:0-44398 GCA_036897095.1 Plantago elongata | reverse complement strand
TATATATATATATATATCTTTCTCAAGCCATGAATTCAAAGCGATTTTTTTAGAACTGTTGTAGTTTTTTTAACTGAGAAATACTAATGCTTTTACGGTGATGATGCGCTATTGACCATATATTACATACTTCCTCCATCCCGTATAATAAGACATGAAACTTTTCGACGTTATTTTTAATGCAATCAATTGTTTATTGTTATAATACGAATATTAAATTAGTTAGTGGATGTTTTTAGTTAGTAAAGTTACTTTTAAAGTATAATATGAATATTAAATTAGTTAGTAAATATACTTTTTTTATTATTGTTGAAACATGTCTAGTTTCGTAGGACGTCTATAAAAGGAATACATACGTGTCTTATTGTATGGGATGGAGGGAGTAATTTTAAGGCACTTTTGATTTATAATGCATGTTTGCTCTTATATTACATAAATATAAAATTCCATTTAATATTGTTTGTTTTCCATTTTTTACGTTTAGTACTTGGGCAGAATTTTCCATGATTTCATTTTCCAACTTAGATCAAAGAGTAACTGCTAGGCAATTATCCAATTGGGCTGATTGCTAAAGCCTTTTTGTCAAGTAAGGCCCATAACTGGAGTTGAGCCTAGTTTGAGTATGAGATTGATATAAAGCACATATCAAATTTTATTATTTTCATCAAGTGGTTTCTCCACAAAACACAGGTATTTACTAAAAACTGAATAGGATAGACCACATAACATGTCACAAGTCATAACATAAGTATCATGGAGGAAATAATGCAGCTAAATGTCGAAGATGTGCGTGCATTTTTAAGGTTGACATGTGAGGCAAACATCAACATATAAAGTAGGATCTTGAGTACGTGTTGTGTTAATGATTTTACTATTATGCAGAATAGGTTTTTATTACAGTGAGGAAAAAAGATAATAAAATTATCATATTTATTTCAATATCATATACTAAGTCGATCTGCCCCGTATTACATGCTATGGAATAATTTTAAAACATATATATATTCTTCCAAAAGAAAATTTGAATTATATAGTTTTACATACACCCCTACTTTTTTGTTCTTCTTCTTTAAACTACTAGAATAAGCATGATGGCACCTTAATTAAATTTCAATGCATCTATCTCTAAACCAAACCCAAAGGACCCATCCTTACTGGATCCCAAATTGGTTGCTTAATCAATCAATCAATCAATCTATCATCACTTTTGTAAGCTTTAATTTAGTGCACTAACCATTTAATCCTACCAAGAATTAGTGACCTCTCTTTAGTAGAGTATTATTATTGCCTTGATTGAAACTGCACTAGATGAATTTTGCCATATATTGAAAAGGCAAATGAACCCTTTAACCAAAACAAAGAACAAGACAAGGTGAGGATATACATATCTATTTCACAATCACAATGGACACAAGTGTTTAATCCACACACTAATATATCTAGATTTAAACAACTTTAAACGATCGACCATTTTGATTGTATTTTCCATTACTTGCTGTCTGTCACTGCACAGAATCCATGGATGCCAATAGAATTGCTTCACCTAGTATTCTCTATTTCTCCCATCATTCACTATCACAATTGGGCTATTATTTCTACAATGGTCTGCCAATGTGTGCCTGCGTGCGTGTACATCTCTAAAGTTTGTCCTAACACTTGTCCATAGCTTTGTTGCATGATCAAAGATTCTTATGATCTAAGCACAACATCGCTTACCACCTTTGGGACTCCGCAATCACTATCCTTGCCTAGGTGTACAACGTTTAAACTTATCATATACTTGACCCGTTTCACTTTTTAATGAAATCCTCTATCGATAAGTTAATTGATCATAATTGATAGATGATAAGCCAACTGCCAGTTAAATGTAATTAGATTGTTTACTAAATTAATATACTTTAAGTCTTGCGACCAAGCCATAAGGTATTTTGGAAGATAAAGAAGTACGTTGGTGTGCGAGTAGAAGGTTTACGATAAATTTTAATCTTGTACTTTTTTGAAGTGTTTATTTTTTCGAATAGAATTTAGTTGTTGTATTCCATCATCGCAAGAGAAACGAGTAAACTTTCAAATACCGAACGTATTTGCTGGTAGATGGCCAAACAATATCACAGATGTAACAAGATAGTTGACAATCACATATTAAACTGAGTGGGCTAAGTAGGTTTATTGTTAACCAATACTTTTTCTCCATGAGATCGGCATGTCTCTGGTTCAGAATGATGATCTTCATCATCTGTTCTAGAGTCAAACTCCAGAATTAAAGTTCCTAAATTGTTAAAAGTAGTCAAAATAGGATCTCTCAAATGGATTTTGTACATGAAAATCGATTTCGAATCTTCACAATAATGTGCTGGAGTCTTAGAGAAGACCGCGACACTGAAGAAAAATTAGTCATTCCTTAATTTGAATTGTATATCAAAGTTAATGCGGTTTTCGAAATAGTTCAATTAAGTACGGCTTAGTTATAATTTATATTTTACTTCAGTTTAATTCAGTTCAGTCAAATTTAATTCAGTAAATTTCAATTAAAGATAATATAACTTTAAACAGGTAAGTCTATAGGATTCACAAATTTAAGTAACAAATTGTAAATTACACCAAAACTAACTTAGAAGACGTTGATCTGCAATAAATTGACGTATCCGATTCACCTCTAACATTAAATTAGCACAAAGGATATGAATCATACAAAATCAGATGTTGAAAAATAGGTAAAGATTATGTGCTTTGTAATGGCTAGATCCCATCAAAATGTCAAACTCATTCTTAATAATAATTGATTGCAGATTAGTACAATTCGTAAAATATACTAGGAGTTATCTAATTTACCAAGTGGCCATTCCATTATCATTCGATCGAGTAGGTGTATTTTTAGATCTCATAATCAACATTTGAAGTAGTTAACATGATCTTTGAGTGGATTGAAATACATTTTGTGGGCCAAAAATCTAATGGTTAATATACTCTAATAGACCACTAGAATAGAATATGCTGTGGGTAAAAAACCAAAATAAATATCAAGTCCAAATATCAGATTACAAGGCTTACGTACTCTACTACTTAAGCTATTATATAGCTTGAGTACCTGAGATTACTTAATTATGATTAATTATGTACATTAGCAAATTGATCAAGTACTTTGCCATGTGTTTTATAAAGATACTTTCAGGACATTTGGCACTTTCATGGTATAAAGTGCCTTGTTATAAACACTGAGCTTCAGTTCAGAGCAAATGCCTTTTTTCTTTTTTTCGCCATGGAATAAGTAATTCTCCATGAGTTTAACGTGTATATATTAATTACAGTGTATCTTTATTTAAATAAAATTGGTTAGATGACTTAAAATTAATTTTTAAAAAATAATAAAAAGAGGACTCGAACTTGAAACTTATTGATTAAAAGGTGGAGATCCTTAATTGATAAGTCAATCATTAGCAATCAGTGACCGATAGTCTAATACTGGTAGCGTAACGTTGATTACACCAACATTTATTAATAATTAAATGTATATCATTTTCTCCGTCGTGATATTTTAAGCGTAGAGAAGAACCAATAAGCGCATCCACTGGAGGGTAATTAACAAAACACAAGGTGATTAGTGCACGCAATTATTGGTGGCAATTAATGATTACATGGTGATCAGTAGGCAACGCATGACATATCCCTCGTTACAAGAGTCTTCCTAGGACAAAAGATTAGAAGTAGTGTATATTAATCATACTTAACAATAAACAATACATTAGTCTTAAGAAAAACCGTGAAAAAAGGCTAAAAGGCGATTCGCCAGCCAAGTGATTAGCATCCAATGCTAGTTTAGAGATATGATACTTATTACAAACTGCGCAAAAAGCAAATACCATTGGATTAGTGTTGTCATAATGTAATGATTAATCTTGATTCTGTTCAATTTGATTCTTCAGGGTTTTTCCCAGCACTTTCCTGGATTGAAGCCTCCCGCGATGCGAGGGAAATTATACGTGTTGATAGTCGATATAAAATTGATAAAATGGTGCATTAGCAAGATGCAAGATAACAAGTACAAACCTAGAGGTTTAAGGTTTCAAGATGATATCAGTGTTGTGACAATAAGATGAATTTTGACGCTTAATGAGTAAGAAAGATAGCAAATAAAACAAAACAAAAAGAAAATCAAATCAAATAAATGAAAGAAACATGTACGTAAGAGAGTAAACTCATTTATGTAGTAGGTCATATCGATAATTGATTTGTTAGACAGATTACCCTTGGATGAGGGAAGCTACTTGAAAGTTGGATACCAACGTAGTCGAATTAAAAAGTTTACCACCTATGGCAAACTATTTCACATCGAGAGTTCACTTCACTTGACTATTTTTGAATTAAGAATGAAATCCCTAAGCTCGTGGAGTATGGAGGTAACGTTAACGAAGTGAGAATGCAATGATCTCCATCATCGCCTTGCAAAGTAGCATTCCAATGGTTTTGTCGACCATACCACGTCTAAATTGTTTCACCATTGATGTAGGAGTAACCTCCATGGAACCCACAATTATAAGGAGGATGGGAGACCATTCGAATACCACAACTACATCGAAGAGTTGATATTTGATTTCATTGTCGACGCATATACCCAATATTGATGTGACTACAATATCAATATACTGTCAAGAAATTCAGCATGATTAGGCATGGCCCCAATAAGAATCCAAAATGGGTGATACTGAGGTGAGAAAATTAGGCATATTGAGAATAGGGTAGGGACAAAAGGGATTCAATTATGATTGTGAGATTGATTTTATTTTGGCAAATGGAAGAAGGTTATGGAAAGAAAGATATTGAAATGTCCCATACAATATTTGTCTCTACTCAATTCATGCAATTTGTCCTGGTAACCTTATTACTAACCATCCATCACCATTTTATTATTATCACCCATCCATCTGGTCTTGTAGATCTCATTTGAGGTCATCATCATTCTTACTCAGTGTCATGTTAACATCACTCTCCTTCACTATTGTTTTCCCTTCATCTTATCTCTTCATTAACACTTACTGACACAAGTTATCCTTTCCTCCCATAATTTTGAAGTATGGATAAGCCACCTATCTTGATATTTTCCCTTTGGAAACCTGATAACATCCAGCCAAAGATGTGCCTATCTTGACTCGGTTAGGCCATGTTTCGACTGTCAGCTACCCCGCACACGAATTTAGATATGGTTTTAGTCTAGAATACTCCATATGATGGCCGCGGTATTGCTGAATGCATAGGTGTGCCATCCTTACTAGATCTTATGACTCAAAGAAATCAAGTTCTCACTTTACAGCTAGCCTTTGCATTTGGCTTCCTTTGGTCCTGGAATCGCGGGTTAAGAACAGGTTCTTGGAACCTCACATGAGTTAAACAACCTTACTTGTGCAACTTTAAGACAAAAGTTCTCTTTCAGATTATGCTCCATTGTCATTGTTAAGTTCAATCCCAATAATTTCCTCACTCAACCAATTGAAAAATGATCAAAAGCATGCATGAGAATATGAGTTGATGAGAATGAGTTACCTGCACCTACTAGTGATCTATCTAGCATGATAAACAAACTTGCTCAAAATCTGATTTGATGCTTTTCATTCAGTTAAAGTTGCACAAAATTGATGGATCACATGACAAAATATATACATGGGATCTTATCTGAAAATCCCCTACTACACTACTGCTATACATACAACTTGCTTTCTTGCCAAAATCTGCCTTCTTTTTTTCCTTTACCCCTAAAGATTCTAACGTGGTCATCAACACACATTACAACAAGTTGTAAAGTTATTAGTTTAGCAAAAAAGCATAAGGATTTACACTTTTGGTGTGTGCTCCTCACTTTCAACAGATTCCTTCATGCTTTCTCCATTAATCTTTTGACTAAGAGCACCATTCTCCTCCGCATCAAAGCTCGAGTGGACGCTATACAGAACATATACAAGCACAGCAAGCCCCGAAAAGAATCCGAATCGCACGTAAGACGGTCTATCAAGAGAACCTAACAAGAATATGTTAAGGAAGATGGATATTGAAGGAATCCATGGCATCAAAGGGACCCCCCAGAACTCCGGCTTCCTTGTCTGCGGGACCATGAAATGGAATATCTGTACGAGGCAGATGGCAACTGCAACACATGCTCCGAGGATGAAAGCCTTAGGCTTACCCACGGGCGTGAATTGCCAGAGGAGGGTGAACATGAGAGAAGTGAGTGAGAAGCTAAATAAGAACGATAAAGTCGGCCATGGGTTAGTCGTTCCGATATTTACGTAACGCCTGTAGATTACTGCGTTCGCCACCATGTAGAAGACGAACAGTGTGCCAATAGATACAAGGTTCAATAATATGTTTAGATCGGTGAATAGTGCAATAGCAGCTGTGAAGATTCCTGAAAACAGAATTTACATAGAGAGACCAGTTAGATTTCATATTTTCATTAAAGCTATTGGCATAATCAGAGACATAATTAATTGGAGAAGAAGTAGACGAACTAACTGAAAAAGTAGAAAGCCTATGCAGTATCTTCCATTATGCAAATGGCTCTAGGAATGGTGCTATCAATTAGGTATAACTCAGCCTCAATAAAAGAATTATGTCAACCAAAACAAATCTTTGCAACTTGCAGCTGTTAGGTCTGACCTACATGAGGCTACAATAGCTTCGAAAAAGTTTTCAAATCCAAGTTGCGAGTTCAATGTGAATGAATTCTAAGCATATGATTCCATTTCTCATGTCACTTCTAACTGCCTGGCCAATGTTGTTAGAGCAACAAGAACCATTGATATTTGCTTTCAGCCAAGTCAAATAACATGTAAAACGACAGTAAACGTCTCTTGAATCGAATATCTTGATGATTCTCAGAGATGAAGATGACATACATCAAGATCAGAACTCAAATCTCTTGAACTTTTTACAAGCTTCTTTCCTTTGATCCTCACATCTTTATCAACAAGAATAGCAATAAACAGTTTGATCCACTAAATGAGGAAATAAACCAAACTACTTAAAGACTACTGTTACATCGAAAAGAGCCATAGAGAAGGAATAAATTGGTTCTAATGTCAATCTAACTATATGCCCATCTTTTTACTGAACTGTCTAAAGTGGACCCCAAATTGAAAGACAACCAGTCTTAAGCTATATTATCATGAACTTTTAGTGAAATCTTGACCGTTTGACCTGTCCTAGAATAAATTCAGAAATAATTTTTCCCGTTTCTCCATCCTTATCACATCACATGTAGGCCTAAAAATCCTGGAATATCTTACCAATTGAGGTTCCATTATTCCCTGTAATTCATACCTATCCCAATCTCCAGGATCTCTATGCCAATAGTTCACATTACCCAAACTCAAGTCTAGATGCATAAACAAGGATGATATATTTCTTTGCACGGTAACATAGGTGGTCACATGCACGAGAAGTCGAGAACAAGTCACATGTTACGGAACAAATTAAAGGCTCATAGATTATAATATAGACCGGGTTTTAACACTTAGTTCATGTCATAAAATATGATTCATCTCCGAGTCAATAGCTCACATTACCCAAACTTGAGTCCACACACACAACAAGGATGATACCTTTTCGCAACGTGACATAGACGAGTACATGCACATGAATATAGCCACATGTTAAACCACTAGGGCGCAGGTAAATTATTACATAGACTGGGTTTATCAATTGCTTATTTTACGAAACCATCTACTCGAATGAAATCAATACTGTCTCCCATATAATTTGGCAGGCGTATTGAATGAAGAGTGGATAAGATATATCCAGTACGGATAAGCTGAGAACAGGACTGGTTGACTTATCATAATAAAATATGGTATTGGGCTAGGCCATGTTAGATAGAGACATACCAAGCCACAACCATGGCTCAAAAATCATGTGGACCTCACTCATTTCAATGGCAAAAGCGACTAAAATACAAAGCAACAAAGTACATAAAACATGCAAGGCCAAAAAGCGCACAACAAGAGATAACAATAGACAACAACAATACTACTCAGATGACAATGGTGCACAAAGTGTAAAGTAAGTGGCTTGTGGGTCGGGTCGAAAAGCATACCAAGAAAGGCGGATGCGTTGACAGGTGTGTGTGTTCCTGGATGCACCCTCGCGAACCACGACGGGACCACGCAGGACCTCCCTATCACACACATGTACCTAGCCTGCCCCAGCATGGCCACCACCAACGACGTCAATATGCCGAAACTTGCCCCCACACCGATCACATTCGACACCCACCTCCACTTCGTTTCACCTCCACTGAACGCCCCCGAAAACGGCGCTTCCGGGTCAATCTGCCATCATCATCATGTTTTTTATCACTTAATTATTATTAACAAATTAATTAATTAATTCTACACCTTTCTACAAGTTCGTATTAATTATAAACCGTTCATAATCATTCTCCCTTACCATGTCGTAAGGGAGGAGGAAGGACATTGAAGCAGCCATCAAGCAGTACAAAACTGTTACAATCACAACGGAGCCAGATACCCCAATCGGAATGTCCCTCACTGGATTCTTCACCTCCTCCGCCATAGTCGAAACAGCGTCATACCCAATGTAACTTAAATACACCATTGCAGCTCCGTTAAACACACCTGATATCCCGAACGGTAAGAACCCGTCCGGATTACTCGGGTTACCCGGTCGCGTAAAATTCCTCTTATCCCCTCTCCAAAAGCCCATCACTATCACGAAAACTATGAACAGAATGTGCAAAACCGTTAGCACCATGTTCAAGCAGGACGTTTCTCTCGTACTGCAAAAAAACCATTATTTGCAAATAAGTCCTCCAAAATCCAAAACTCACATTTCCGCATTGTTCGGAAAATTTCAAAAAGGATCACTTCAGTTCTGTCAGCGTAAAAGTACAACATTCAAAGAACGAGTTACAACAACTCACGAACCTGTAGCAAATGACAAGAGTGAGAATCAACACCACAGCAACGGCAATGAGATCAATCTCATTATACCCTTCCGGCAAGCTCTCGATCTTAAATCGGAGCTGCGAATGCGTCGACAAACCCAACGCCGTCCCCAAATACGCCGTAAAACCCCTCGCCACGGCCGCGTTCGACAGCACATAGTCGATTATCAGATTCGCACCGGTGAGAAACGCCAGAAACTCACCGAATGTCACACGGATGTAGCTGAACGCGCCGCCAGCAACCGGCATGTCAACGGCGAACTCAGTGTAGCAGAAGGCGGACAAAAGAGCGCAGAATCCGGCAATGGCGTAGGAGACGAGAACCGCCGGACCGGCGTAGAGGCGCGCGGCGCGGCCGGTGGTGACAAAGACGCCGGCGCCGACCATTCCGCCGACGCCGAGTCCGACGAGGTCAATCCAGGTGAGAGTGCGGCGGAACTCGGAGCGGAGGCGGGTGGTTTCCTGGAGGGAGGTGGATGTGGAGGCGGCGCGGCGGCGGAGGCGGGAGGGGGTCAGCGAGAGGGCGTGGAGGTAGGAGTGGATGGTGGAGAAGGAAGAGGAGAAATGAGAAGGAGTTGTTACTGTTTCTGTTTCTGCCATTTTTTGAAGGTCAGTTTGTGTTATCACTGTTATGCTATGTTATTCTCTCTCTCTCTCTCTCTCTCCTTTTTGTGTGTATTAGTTAGATATGTGAGCTTTGATAGCTATGGTGATGGAGAGAGAGTGTCTGCTCTGTGTGTGTTTTGGTTTGGCGAAGAAGATGATGATATATGGGTAGCTATATATAGTTGACACAAAACAAAATCTCTATGTATATTGATTGATACTTAATGTGCTATATTTTGTTTCAATATTTTCTTGGTCCACATGGAATTGAAAATAGTCCATCCAAGTAACTAGTAACCCCTTCCATTTCGATCCCCCGATTCAAATCGTTTCTCAATCAGCTTCTTAGTATTTATAATTTTATTTTTTAAATGAATAGGAGGAGAAATTGTGAGATGATGCAAATAAAGGAAATGGGTAAAAGGATTCGGAATATGATTTAAGCAAAATGGATAAGGGTATCAAATGTGGATGTATTCCTACTTAACACTCTATCGTGGTGTTGTTTAGGCTTCCACTTCCTACCGGTAACCATGAAAGGTGGAGGAAGGAGGCAGCTGGAGCTTGCGTAACTGGTAGTTAATAAGTGTACGTTTCATATCCCGATAATTTTAATAACATCAAATACAAACAAACAATAATTAAAAGGTGCAGGAAGATTCACCTTATCTATCATGATGACCCCACCGTTATAACTACATACAAACGACTGTATTAAATACATTTTTGTGTATATAACACTTCAATTCACGTGTATTTGACATGTTGCTCAACCAAAACAAGATACACTACATACACCTCAATACGGTGTAACGAATGATTGAATCTTTTCCTATCTACTAAGACATTCATTTTATCTTAAAACTAAATATACGAATATTAGAGTTAAAACTGAATATGTTATAATCGATGTCCATTTATATACACAAACTCTTGGAGTGTTTGTTTTTACACTTCAAGCTAAATTCGAATTGGTTTTAAACAGATGAATATTAATTAAATTGGAATGGAGTAAAATGAGAGTCAAATGAATAAGAATTGAGAGCCAAATGAGATAATTGAATAAAACTCAATCTGATTTTAAGAAACTTAATTTAAATGTAGAAATAAATAATACGTCCTTTTTCTTTTCAGCTAGTACGAAGAAGAAAAGACATAAATCCATACTTTTATTTTAAAACACATGTACAATCTTTTTGATATCTGTCTCCTTGCAACTTTTGTGATTCAATTGGAAATACATCAAAGTTGTTTAAAAACCATCATCTGAATACTTTAGGAAAAACCATTGGAGGAAATTTGTTAATTTAAAGCAACCCCTTTAGGCCATTATCAAGAAAGTCACCTATAATTCTGCAAATTCATCCTCAATCGTCTTTGAGATTCATCTACATGCTACGTAAATACTTCTCATCTTCCGTTTCAAAATTAAAAAAAAAAACGTTTTCTTCTCTCATTTATTCATTTTTATTATTATTTTTATTTATTTTTCTTGCATGTATTGTATATCATGAATGGGCTGCAATAAATAATTTGAACAACAATAATTGTGGGTGGGAGGGTGGAAGTGGAGTGAGTGAAGAGTTCTCACTGGTAATTAAAAGAATATTATTATAATACACCAATTAGCACTTGATGTTAGGGCAGTAAAACAAATTATAAATGTCAATTTCAAAGATTATACTTTCAAGCACATTGGCTCCAGTGATTATCACTCAATCACTTTTTGACCTGTGATATATCATTAAAAAATTCACAATTCAATATTAATACATGAATATTTTACCGTGATACTCTAGTAACACTATTTTTAACGGACTTGTTATATAGTAAATCGACTGCTATATAAGAAGTTGATTGGTAGTGCGAGGCCACAAGTACGAAGTGTGAGGATCGAATCGTGATTTTCTCTCTCATATTGTTGTCACGGTGAGTGGTGGCTATTAGACCTTTTACCTGTGAAGTTTCGTTATAAGGTTACTTCAACTCTCAATTTTCTTAAAGTAATACCAAATCTGGAAAATTTCTCACTCAGATTTCTGTTTTTGCACGCAATTATGTACTTGCGTTATATTTACTCTGCTAACGTATATATTTATTTAGGCCATATATCCATCCATATAAAAGGCCATTTTGGTTTCCACTTATACATATGTGCCATAATAGTACATATATTACTCTAGTAGTATAGTGTACAAAATAAACTGCAGATTCATTATTTCCCTTAAAATCCATTGAATGTGCTTACCTAAAATCATACCGTCACACTTTTCAGTTACACCGGTGAAACTTCATTTTCAATAGTAAATGCACTTAATTATTTTACTTATCTTGGAATGTCATTTATATATCTTCTCCACTAGTGGAACTATTCTTTTTCACTTACCTTCGAATTTCTAACTTTATTCAAACTAATTAAAGTTATTTTAACCGTCCAAATAAGAGCATTTACTATTAGACATTCATATTTTACGAACTTTGATCACAAAATACTTCTTTATTATACACTTAACAACTTGTTAAACTGTTGTTTGCAATCGTCCTAACTCCTAACCGGTCGCATACATGAACATTAAAATTTAGTTTTATAATACTACAATTATATAAAAAAAATTATACAATACTCCTACTTTTTTGTAACGACTCGGCCACTAATAAGTCGAAACTCGATTTGTTGAACTGACAAGGTTACGCCTAAATAGGCCGGATCTCGTCAGTGTTTAATCGTTACATTTTTAAACAAGGTTAGTAAACAAAAATAAATTTATGAGTTTTTATCAGGTACTTTATTGGGACGAATGAATTAATTGATTGTTGCGATTCTAAAATAATGAACTAGTTGATTTCGATAGCTGTTACCCTTAATTAGTTGTGGAACTAATTAATGGTTAAATATGTAAGGAAAAACAAATCTGGTAGATTATCCCTTTAGTTTTCTAACTAGATAACTTACTAAATTACCTAATTTTAATAAGGTACAAGCTAAATTTTTGCATAAATTACTTATTTTTGTCAAATTGACAAATGTATTCATCATCTAACAAACTAACTAATAATTTTACACTACATATATCTCGATTTACAAGTTGTAACGTATTATTCATAAATTCTAAACAAAACTCTCTAAGGGGTTGATTGGTATAAAATTTGAATGTGCATTTAGATAAATTTTAGTGAAATTGTATTTGAAATGAAATTGAAATGAAATATTAGAAGTGTATTTTAGGTCAAATCAATGTTCATCAGTTAAATGGATCGATTAAAATTGTTTCCCAAATCGCCCATAAATCTTGAACTATTGTAGCAACACGAATGGATATTGCCTTTGAACAGTGAGATCTAATCCAACAAGATAAGAGTTTGATGGTTGACACTTACTTGAAATTGGCACATGGTTTTTCATAACCTATACGCATTAATGCTATCTTTGTATTCTTCCTCCTTCACAACTTAAATTCCACGTACTTTTTTCATCACAAACTTATCTCTCTTTATTTATGTGCGTGTACTAATTACAATAATTTATAAAATGCAAGTTTAGCAAATAGAGCATAGCATGTTTTTCATTATTAAGACGTTAAAATATTGAGACAAAACGGAAGTTTGAGATTGAAACGGGATTGAGAGTATATAAAGTGTCTGAAATTAGTTGCTGCTGACTTTGATTTAACTAATCCGCAACCAAATAATTAGCTGCACACATGTATCAACAGTGTTTTCACCTTTTCATTAAAGTCTCCTTGTCCATCTTCTTCTGCTTATTTGTAATGCATGACAAGTTACTGTACTTTGGTGTTCAATGATGGAGCTTTGTCTAGATTTACATGTCATAACTCACCAAGAATCGACAAAGATATCAATATAGTTCAAGAAAGCATAAACATGAGCCAATACTCGCACAAATTTGTGCTCTTTTGGTTTTGTCCTGTCTTCGTTAGAGTTAGCGACATCGCCAAGTTGCTTCATGCACTACATGTACACACTGCCTTTTCAGTTTTCACCATCTTTAAGCGCTTTTTGAGGATCTAATTTCATCAAAAGGAGCCAATGTACTTGGTACATACTATAGTTGTTTAGCATATAAACAATTGTATAGGGACTTTTCGTGTTGATTATAAATATTTTATGACCCACAAATCATCCTCTTTGTTTTCTTGTTCATGCAGCAATCAGCATCACCACATTATATGCGTTTCCGGGTTAGTTGTTACATACATTTATCATGCCGCACGTCTTGGCAAAACTTATCCAGACCTGAAATAGCATTTCGACAGTTTCATACTACCAAACAATCGATCTTCGTATGAGAATGAATAAAATTTAACTGAGTTTTATTTCAATCAAATAGCTAGCAGAAATGTACATGGCAATCTACAAAACTGTTGCATGATACAATTCATTTCAGAAGGCAGAAGGTTTCAGATTCATGTACAGATGCACTGTACATGGATTGTTCATATCTTCTACTAGTAGTTACAATTACACTCAGTTCGGATTATGCTTTCATCTGTGTTGGCCATCCATGTATGCTCCGTGCATAATCAAACTCTTACAGATTAGACCTTCCTGTCTAACCTTGCTCGCATGAAATGGATACATCTAGACTGAAAAGGGTCTAGTTATATCCTGGAGAAGAATGCGTGAGAGAATAAATTAGAAGAGTAATAAAGATGCTATTGACTAGCTATATAAAACAGAAGCTTCTGGTCCTTTGTGATTCTCTGTCTTCATAGCCCCTCAAAAATGCTCTTATTGACAGATGTTCTGAAGCATAAGTCATAAAAGAAGCCAAAACAATGCCTCCGACTACCATCAAACCTAACCTGTGAACAGGTAAACAGGCATTATAAATTGAAGAAGAAAAGATAGTCCACTCGACTATGACAGTGGTGAACATAAGAATTGATGGTTTCGTTACTAATGCTGGACAATTATTCTTCTGTTTCCTTCAATCTTCCTTCACCCCATTATTATTTTATCAGTAAAAGCAACAACATACCTTACAAACAGAGCAGTTATCCCCAAAATGCTCGGTAAGAGAGGAACTGCCAATGCAAGAAATGCCATCGCTAATCCATAAGAAAATACAGCAACATCACAAGATGATGGTCGCATATGACCTAAACAGCAAGCAAGGAATCGTAAGTATGGCCATTTGGAGATCCAGAAAGATTAACTATGAGAACATCTGACCAACATTGCATACCTTTTCCAGAATCATATGCTAACGATTCAGGATGAGAGGACAGAGATGCTGCATGATTAGACAAGTGTTTTCCCCACAGATGGATTGCATGCAAATAGAATCCAAAGAGTAGAAAGAAAATAGTGAATGTCCATTCGTACACGAGGAGAAAACCAGTCCATGGCATCACTTGACGAGGTACAATTGAAAAGGAAAGTGCAAGGGAAACTATAACAGCCATGAAACAGGCAACCACTGATATCACACCAAGGAAAGCCGGCACCTTGCTCTGAGCAGTATTTAACAACTGAGTGCACACATGAACAGCAGTGTCAATAATACTATAGCATTGTTTTATACTAAGGAAGATGATAAAGAACGAGAGAACAGAATCATCGTGAAACATTGAAACACCACAAGCTCAATGAACTACATTCCAGAATTAACTTTAGACGAACAAAAGCAGAGAATATTAAAATTCAGTAAGCAGCCTACCTACTTAATGAATAATTGAATTATGAATGAAAAAATAAAGCAGAGCAAACCTGTGGATTGGAACTGATGGAAGATGAAGTGACTGGCGAGTAGCCTCCCGATCTCAACATGTAGAAGAGGTGTCTAATATGATCAAACAATGATCTTGTCTGTAGTAAAATATTACAACATTAGATACCAACAATGACGTGTATGTTCATAAGCATTTAATTCAAAAAAAAAAAAAAATCCAAAAGGAAAGCTAACCTGTAAATAAGAGCGATAATAACCGAAAGCTAAAACCACAAATGGAAGTAGAACAAGAAGTTTCACTAGCAGTGCATCGGTAGGAGATTGACCCCCTCTAGTCCCAGGAAGAGTCTCTTCAAGATTTACCCTAGCATTCTGTCGCAAGATCAAAAGATATTGCAGGTCATGGAAATAAAAGGTAATTTGATCACATTTCAAATAGCAAAGTGAGCTAGGGAAATAGCACATCAAGGCTGGACAGAAAGCAGCATTTTACCTGCCACACATCAACAGGTTTGACAAGCCAGTGTGTCCACCAGTCCCAAGGTTTCAGCGGTCCAAGTGTGTAATGAATAACGCGGAGTTCTTTTTCATCAACCATCCACTGAATATAAGTCCAAATTTTAATAAGTTAAATTTCAAAACAAAATACAAGTGTAAGAGGTGTAAAATATGTACTTCATAAAAGTATATTGACATGTAGGTAGATCTGGGTCAGAGGGAGATATGGATTCTATAAAGTGGAAATGAAAAGAAACAGGCTGTTATATAAAGCAGTACCATAAAGAGTATTTTTTAGATCAAGTGACAGTCTTAGAAAGCAGATATTCCCAGTCTCATTTAAGCAAACTAACACACCCTCTGATTTGAACCAAAATTCACGCTGCAGTATTCCTTCTAAATGTACCTACTTTTTTGGTAAATGAAGTTCAATCTTTCACAATCTTGAGGTTCCACACCTACCATATGTGTCACCATCACAAAACATAATTGCACATAGAAAACCAATGCTCAGAATGCGCATGGCAACTTTTGGAAATCAGTACAATCACTTTCTCAGTATGTTAACCACGCCAATCAAAATATTCGACACAGACAACATAAGACAGACAGTTGAGAATTAGTAATCGTTATAGTACTTCACCTTGTTAGCAAGCATGTAGAGACCAACATCTGCATTATATAAAGTTGAAAGTCTCTCCATTGAGGCAGCAGGCCTAGATTCAGGACTTGCGTCAGGGTCAAATAAGTGTGCATTAGCAAAGTCGGGATAATACGAATTGAGAAATCCTTGGTCACCTGCAAGAGACTAAGATTAGCAAAATCAACGTAACATGAGATTATTCATACACGGATTATTCACTATTATGCTACAGATGAGCATGCACATATGATCAGTAAAATTGTCTTGGTAGAGCACTATATAGACATTGCTACTTCCACAATGAACTTCAAGACTGTATGCAAGAACCTAGCATGCACTGGATTGCAAAATTGTCATATTTAAAATAACAATCTCAGTAAAAATCTTAGCACAATATGTAATGTGAACTAGTATTGGCTGGCTAAAATGGTACACAACTTCAGATGCTAGATCCAAATTAACTCCTTTAATTTTAGAACACAGCTAAAATTACTTTCCAAGTCTCTCATGTACTATATTATTAGACAAAAGGGCAGCATTGTGACAATACTAAACTGAAAAATTCACTTAACAAAAAGCAGACCATGTGAATATTATATGCAGTAAGCAATACCTCCAGTGTATGAATACATCGTGCTCACTTTGGCCTTCATGTCCTTGAACACAGCTTCTGAAGGTTCAACTACCATGACTCCAGAATTCAGCCTTTCGGAATGTTTTAAGTTGGCACAGAACTTTTGACACTTGAAGAGATCATCAATATTCTTAACAACGATTGTATCGGCATCAAGATATACCACTGGAACAATTACAAAAGAACAAAAGAGCAGGATCAGCAAGTATTTCAACACAGTATCTGCATCATAAAACCAATGGAACTCGACGAGCACAACTAGTTTTTCATTTCTTTTGAGGAAGTAGTTTCCAGCATGCACCAAAAACCACAAGGAACAACATAATCACTTTCAGAACAATGGAAAAGATTCAAAACTTGGAGCCAGCAAACATAAGCTACAGCTCAGAATCAATCACCTTTCTTGTACTTCGTCATGTTAAATATTTTAAGCTTCGTGTAGACACCCCAAAACCTCGCCGGCCTCACATTATTAGGATTCTCTAGCAAACTGATTGTCTGAACCATCCATCCGTCAGCCTGCATTAATTAAAAAAAGTGAATCTTTCGATGATCATAAGAAAATAAATCATTAAATCCCAAACTCTTAGCACCAGCAGCTTTACCATCTACTCCCCATCCTAAATAAGAATTAACATAGCCAATTTAGCCATGATCAACTTTAACGGCTTAAAATGAAAAAAGAATCTGTATTACACCTTTAAAATTGACGAAAATAAGTCTAAATCAATAACCATCGTTCCCAAAGCGGTAAGTTCACACTTCACAACATAACCGTATCTGATCATGCCAATCATCTTTATGCACGCTTAATGTCCATTATAACATAGCCGGCCTAAAACAGCAACTTAATAATCAACTAAATCCATTTCCCGATATCGTAAACCCTGAACTCTAAGATCTTGTATAAGCTTAATGTGCATCATACATCAATTAGCCTAAAATAGCAACTTAATCAATTCAACTAAATCCATTCCCCGATATTCAAATCACTTCATTTCAAGATTTCACCTTTTTACCTAGCACAACATTTAAAACCTCAACTCTTTCTTAATAGAAGTCACTACAACTGAAAGAGACTAAAAAACGAAAAAGCACTGACCTTTAGCAGCTGCTTAGCATACTCGGAAACTCCATCAGAGACGAGAGCAACCATGTCCTTGGTCGAACCAGTGTCACGAATCGATTTCCCTAACACACGCACGCCGAGCAAGAACTCGTCGCCGTAGAGAAGCGTGACGTAAGCTTCTTCCGAGTTCGGAGATCCCAAAGTAGCGCGAAAATTGCATAGTGAAATCAAGAAAAGAAGGAAAAGAGTAAACCCTAATTTAGAAGTCATGTTGAGAATTGGTACAAGATCTGAAGAACAAGTGGAGTGAAATCGGAAATTGGGGAGATTTTTTCGGTTCGATTTTGGATTCGATCCAACTGACTTCACATCATCATAGTCTTCCTTGTCATCCTCATGTGCTGCTTCACTGTAGAATCCAATTTTGAAAATTCCATCTTATTCGATAAGTATATTGCAAACCGGTCCTTTATGTCGATGTAACTTATATCGAGGTGACTTACTTTATCGTTTATTTCTATTATACGGTCCAGTCAATGAATGAAAAGGTTTAGTCCCGATATTCTGAAATTCTTTGGAACATGGTGAAATATAGATTCACCTCTTAAACAGGTTAATGAGACAAATAGCAGAACATTAGGCCAAGTTAAATGAACATTTGATCATCAAGTAAAATATACCTTCTTATGTCCTTTTCTAGGATTAACAGTATCCAGTGCCAAAACATGGTATAATTTGTACTATGTTAATATCTCCACAGAAACTGACTTGCTAATGACCAGTGTTTATAAGTACTGATAACAGAAACTATTAATCATATCAATCTCAATTTCTCTGATTGTGTAACTCAGATTTTACAACAAATATGGCAACTTTTGCATCTTCATACATAAGGGAGTTATCATTGGACTTGTCATCAGTTGTCTTACTTGTTGGGACATTGCTTGGCATTTATGTTACTCACTGGGTTTACAGATGGATGAACCCCAAGTGCAGTGGCGTACTTCCTCCAGGTTCAATGGGCTTGCCTCTCATTGGAGAGACCATTCAGTTAGTCATCCCGAGTGCCTCGTTGGACCTCCCTCCCTTCATCAAGAAGCGGATGAAAAAGTAAGTCGTTTGATTGAATGCGAAAATTTGTAATTGAACTAGGCCAGTAGGACATTGTGAATTGTGATATCATGATTTAAAAAATTGCTAGAACTGCAGTTCATAAATCATAAATGAGTATGTGACTGGCAGATCTATGAACATATATAGTTGGTTGATATTGATCTGGTACTTGTACGTCTTAGGTATGGCCCTATCTTCAAAACCAATGTAGCAGGAAGACCAGTGATCATCACAGCAGACCCGGAATTCAACCACTTTCTCCTTCGCCAAGATCAAAAGTTAGTAGAAACATGGTCAATGGATACTTTTGCGGAAGTGTTTGATCAGGCTAGTCAATCTTCACGAAAATACACGAGAAACTTGACATTGAGTCACTTTGGAGTAGAGTCACTTCGGGGTAAAATCCTGCCCCAGCTGGAAGATATGGCACGAAAAACTCTGTCGAATTGGTCAAGTCGCGACTCAGTTGAAATTAAAAGTCAAGCTGTTATGGTAAATAGTCAAACCATTTATACACACTAGTTATAACTCTGAAGCAAATATGTATGAACTAACTAGCTGTTGTGTAAAACAGATGACAATCGATTTTGCTGCAAGACAAATTTTTAGTGGAGATCTAGAAAATGCACCGTTCAACCTCAGCGACATGTTCAGGGACTTGGTTGAAGGAATGATGTCCTTTCCCATTAACATCCCTGGTACTGCACATCACAAATGTCTACAGGTAATAATACTGCATCTGGTCTGCATAAAAACCTCATGAAACCTGATTGTGTATGCTTATAACAGATAAAAGTTGATCAAAACATTGTACATTTGTCGATGCAGATTCACAAGAAAGTTAGGGAAATGATGAGGAATGTGGTGGTGAAGAGGCTTGCGGAAACTGAAAGGCATCATGGTGATCTTCTTGATCACATTATCGAGGACAGGAAAACTGAAACGTACTTGACCGAAGATTTCATAGTTCAGCTGATGTTTGGACTGTTATTTGTCACCTCTGACTCCATTTCGACTACCTTAGCATTAGCCTTTAAGTTAATCGCAGAACATCCAATGGTCTTGGAAGAATTGACTGTAAGTATTCTGCATTACCCCTTTCTTAGACCGGTAACTTCTACGCGACAGCAGGGATTTTAACCTGCTTTGATTTAATCAGGCTGAGCATGAAGCTATAATCAAGAACAGAGAGAATCCTGATTCTGACCTCTCGTGGAACGAATACAAGTCCATGAAGTTTACACTTCAGGTACATCATACATAGTGTACACCAGCTAGACCATCAGATTACAATCTGAAATTTATTTATGTACAATTGACACAAATTTGTTTTGAAAACTGTAGGTTGTTAATGAAGTTCTGAGGCTGGGAAACATTGCTCCTGGATTCTTTCGCCGTGCAGTAAAAGATATTCCTGTCAATGGTATGCTAATTATCAGGCCGCATTTCTCAATTACGAAAATTTCTTGATAAAAAGACAGTTGATAATTTGAATGCTTCAATGCAGGATACACAATCCCTGCTGGATGGGTGATAATGATTGCCACGGCTGGCCTTCACCTAAACCCGAATAAATTCCAGGATCCCCTGGAGTTCAACCCCTGGCGCTGGAATGTACTAATCGTCATCTTTACTAAAACATCCTAAAACTTTTGGATTTTGAAATTTTCACAAATCAGGCTTAATATTGTTTCCATTAATTGCAGGAAGTTCAACCAAGCGTTGTATCAAAATGCTTCATGCCATTTGGTTCTGGTATGAAGCAATGTGCCGGTGCAGAGTACAGCAGAGTGCTTCTGGCATCGTTTCTACATGTCTTAGTCACTAAATACAGGTAATGCTTTATTGCTTGATATGACAACTCTCATGACATTGTAGAGTTACATATACTGATATAAAACGTTTTGTTGAGTATATTTAAGACACGCGAAAGTGATCATTTTCGCTGTATTGACAGATGGGCTATGGTGAAAGGAGGAAAGATAATTCGCGCACCAATCATCCAATTCCCTGATGGACTACACTACAAACTTTCTGCGAGGCAAACTTAAACACTTTGGTGCAGTAATAAGATTCTAATAAGTTCATTGTATAATCCTGTTTAGTTTATTATTCATGAAGATGTCAGTTTGATGTATTATAAGTGTTCTAATTCAGATTGCAATGCAGTTGTGCAATAATGCAATTTCTTGCCCTATTTTTCTGTAACATTTTTTTGAAATTCTGGTTGTTACTTGTATTTTTTATACACAATATTCGAATCCCAAACATTTCTTATAGGGTCAATCCTATTCCAATCTACAAAATACACATCATGTTTCTAACCACACAAATATCACCAATCCATGATGACAATATCAGAAAGAAAATCTGCAGGTCGCGACCGAGATGAAGACTAATGACGACTCGATTTGGAGAAAATCACGATTCGATTCCAGCACTTTCTGCTTGTGACCTCACACCAGCAACTTCATACAAGTTTTTACATATGTTATGGTCAATCACAATTATTTTTTACCATAAATTACTATTAAAATATAATAATTTACTTACTAAAATTATATTATGTATACTACCAATTTAAACTTTTATAACATACTTTTATTAAAAAAACTTATAATAGTTTAAAATAATTTATAGTCAAAAATTAATTACAGTTGACTAGTAGTTTTAATAATTACTTGATACCATAACTTTGGGTGTTTATTTGAATGATCTTTTCACTATAATTGTGAATTGGGAACAAGAAAGTAATTAATATAGCAGCATGTATTTCTGAAAAAGTACTGTATACATGCCATTACCTTCACAAAAACTCATCAACAATTGCTTGTCTAGCTAATTAAGCTCAATAAGTTGCTTGCAGTGATGGAAACATTGATGTCTGCATGCATCAGAGAAGTGAAAACAATGTTGAATCTTTCATCACTTGTTTTGCAAAGTGTAACATTGTTTGCTGTTTATGTTACACATTGGGTATACAGATGGATGAGCCCTAAGTTCAATGGACGTGTTCCTCCAGGTTCTATGGATGGGCCTTCCTTTCATAGGCGAAACCATTCAGCTGATCATCCCGAGTGCTTCATTGAATCTCCCCCCGTTCATTGAGAAGAGGTTGAAAAGGTATGAGATTCGATCTCGTTAACGTGATATAAAGAAGCATATTACACTCGAAAACTTTTTGCAACATTCGTCATGTAAAAATGATAGTATACTACAATATAGTCAACATGGTTTATTCTATGTAATTTAAATTTACTGAAGATACCTAATTCTCTTGCTTCCGTTTCAGATATGGACCCAGTTTTCGAACCAGCATAGCAAGAAACCCCGTGATCATCTCAGCAGATGCGGAATTCAACCAGTTCCTCCTCCGCCAAGACGGAAAACTAATTGAATCTTGGTCTTTAGATACTTTCGCCAAAGTATTTGAACAAGCTAATTCAGGTCAAGAATTAAGAAAATACACAAGAAATGCAACTTTACACCATTTTGGAATTGGGGCTCTTAGAGGGAAACTCCTCCCTCAGATGGAAGTTATGGCCCAGAATATTCTGTCAACTTGGTCAGGCCTCGATTCGGTTGAAGTTAAAAGTGAAGCCACTTCAGTAATTCTCAACAAAACATTGAGCAAAATAATCTTTCTAATTTTTTAGTTATAAGTCAAGTTAAATTGCTACTTGTGGATTAATTAACTTAAGATTTGGTGAAAACAGATGGCAGTTGAATTTGCTGCAAGGCAGATTTTCAGTGAAGATCTTGGAAATAATGCACCAGTGAAGATAAGTGAGATGTACAAGATCTTGGTTACAGGCATAATATCTTTTCCCATTAATCTTCCTGGTTTTGCACATCACAGGACTCTACAGGTAATAGTTTGAATCATGATAATGCCCTCATAAACGTGTGCTCGTTGAAAGCATATGACTTGATGATAAGTGTGCTAACGCAGATTCACAAGAAGGTTAATCAAGTGATGAGAAACGTGGTGGTGAAGAGGATCGCAGAATCTGAAAGGCGTCAAGGAGATCTTCTTGATCATTTTGTTCAAGATATGAAAACTGAATCATTCTTAAACGAAGACATCATCGTTCAGATGGTATTTGCAATGTTGTATGTTGTTTCTGATTCAGTTTCGACTACATTAGCATTAACGTTCAAGTTACTAGCGGAACATCCATTGGTTCTGGAAGAACTAACTGTGAGTCTTTCTTGGAATGATAACTTTCTCTTTCAGTACCTTGTTTTAATTAAGATTTTCACATCACATATATCGATTGCTGTGGACTGACAGGCAGAGCACGAGGCTATCATCAAGAAGAGAGAAAATCCAGAATCCACCCTGACGTGGGACGAATACAAATCCATGGCATTTACAATTCAGGTACTTAATTACACAACATTAGTTACTGTCATTCTGATTATGAAATGCATTTTCTGATGTTACATTTTATTGAAAGCTTACAGGTCATCAATGAAGTTCTAAGGTTGGGAAATGTTGCCCCTGGATTGTTTCGCCGAGCTTTGACAGACATCCCCTACAATGGTGTGATCCTTATTCCATGTTATTCTCAGTACCTGCCAGATATACACTTAATGGACCAAACTGATCATATACACTTCTGATACTTGTATATAGGATTGTTAATTCCAGCCGGATGGACAATAATGATGGCAACAGCTAGCCTTCACCTGAACAAAGATAATTTCGAAGACCCCCTCAAGTTCAATCCCTGGCGCTGGCAGGTACATCTATATAATTTGTATCACATGTACATAGATTTAGATCCGTCCCTGCCAATACCATAGAGTTTTAAATGAAATTTCATACAGTTTTTTAACCATCGACCACACACAGGAGCCGAGCATTGTAGCAAAATGCTACATGCCATTTGGTTGGGGTGTGAAGCAATGTGCAGGTGCAGATTATGCAAGGGTACTACTGTCCACGTTTTTACATGTCCTGGTAACAAAATACAGGTAGCTTCTTTAGAAAAAATTATTTCCTGTGAAACCTAGCTTGCTAGATTATACAACAATTACTTAATGTATTTATTAAATTCCTCTAGCTAAATAGAGACAATTATACGTTTCGTCATGGCAGGTGGTCTTTGGTGAAGGGTGGAAAGATTATTCGCATGCCATTTATTTGATTCCCAGATGGACTTCACTATAAAGTTCCGAAAGGAGAAGTTAAGCAAGTTGGGGCAGGACTAATTTAGAAGAAAGATACAATTTTCTCTCCTCCTGAATAGTAGCAGTATACCGTAATTTCAAAATTTTATCTAAACCAAATTTGTGATTCATTTCATGGACTGTATGGATCTTATTGCAGACATCCACGTCGTGTTTTACTTAGATGAGTAAGAAGATAAAAGATTTCAACTCAATGCACTGGTCAGTAGAGAGGATCAGAGTACTGTGTATTTGTTGTATAATAAGTTATCAAGTGGAACCTGAATGGCAACTAGTGATCAAGACTGGTTGAAGTTTTTCATGTCGTTTATTACAATATTCGACACGTGAAAAGGTCAGATATCTCATTTTGATATGAAATCCAAGTTGTATATCTAAACAAGCTTTCATCAAGGATGAGCATGAGGCTATTATTATCAAGAACAGAGAGAATCCTGATCCTGACCACAGGTTCATTAAAAGACATTCCTGTTAATGCAATATGGCAGTCATCAAGCCGAATATCTCAATTACAATGAATTTCTAGAAACTAAAGACAGATGATAATTTGAAAGCTTGAAGGGATACAAAATCCCTGCTGGATGGGTGATAATGATCGAGACGGCCGGCCTTCACCTAAACCCGAATCATTTCCAGGATCCCCTGGAGTTCAACCCCTTGCACTGGAAGGTACAAATTGTCATCTTTACTAGACACATCCTGACAAGTTAGGATGTTAAAATTTTCACAAATCAGGCTTATTGTTGTGTTCATTGCGGATAAAATTACAGGTAAATAGTGGAAAAGTATTGTTCCAATGGATTATTCGCCTACTGCTCGATTATCCTTCGAGACCCTTTGTGATGTACCAAAACAGAAAAAGAAAAATTAGAACAGTAGTAGTCCAAGGAAATTATTGTTTTGTGTACCAAAACAGAAAAAAAACAGTAGAAAAATAGTAGTCCAAGGAAATTATTGTTTTGAATACCAATGTATCACCACATACATAGCAGTCTACTGACGTTAATGCCAGGTCAAGTATATATACACTACCTGCCAATAATTAGACATTAGTTAATCAACAAAGTCCACTACTAATAATGGACTAGGAAAAATAGTTTGAAGAAGCAATTGATAACCCAAAATTTTGTTTGGAGAAATATTTGAATTTAACACCAGGAAAACTTAACACTTTGGTGTAGTACTAATCGGGCTTTAAGGGTTTAATTGGTATAAAATTCGATTGGTCTTTTTTAATTAAAATTAAATTTTTTTATAAAATATTCGATCTCAGTGAGAAAAAGTTCAGTTCGACCTTATAATCTGCTCTAAATTTTTATACTCCGTCCACATTATACTGTTGTTAACAGTATTAATTAGCTAGTTCACGTGTATTGAATCTGGCGGCGTAATAAATTATGTATATTAGTATTACGCTGAGACAAAAGTCAAATGTGAATAATTGGCCTCCATATATCATGATTTCCCATGCATCCCATGTGTTACTTTTCTCTATTTCACAGATAGAATAAACTAATAAAAAATTATAAATTATAAAATTTTAAAACTATTTTGAGATTCCAATTATCTCAATTTCAATTTCTTGAGGTTAGAAAAACTTAGATTTTGATATTTCTAATGCATTTCGGTAATAACTATACGAAGATAAAGTTGGAACATACTGAAATGTGAAATATGGAAAGATGAAGTTGAAACGGAGGGAATATAATACAATTTCATTTCATATAAAAACTCAAAATTTATAAATAAGTGTAAAATTTTGTCATCCATTCTAATACTTCAATTATTCTAAAAGTCATTCAATAACAAATGTGATAAAACTGTTCAAGATGCATGGTGGGAGAATCTACTAGGAAACTGGACCTGATAGCAGTTAACGTTGACCTGCTAGTTACGTTGCTTTTAAGTATTACCGTATACTATTATATATACCTGCCATTGGGTTCACCAAAACTCATCAACAATTGCTTGTTTAATTAAACTCAACAAGCTAAGTTGCAGTGATGGAAACATTGATGTCTACATGCATAAGAGAAGTGAAAACAATGCTGAATCTTTCATCACTCGTTTTGTTTAGTGTAACATTGTTTGTTGTTTATATTACACATTGGGTATACAGATGGATGAACCCCAAGTTCAATGGACTGCTTCCGCCAGGTTCTTCGGGCCTTCCTTTTATAGGCGAAACCATTCAGCTGATCATCCCGAGTGCTTCGTTGGATATTCCCCCGTTCATCGAGAAGAGGTTGAAGAGGTATGAGATTCGATGCTGTTATCGTGAGATAAAGAAGCATATTACACTCTAAAACTTCCTGCAACATTTGTCATGTAAAAATGATACTACTATATATATAGTCAACATGGTTTACAGGCTTATTCTATGTCATTTAAATTTACTTAAGATACCTAATTCTCTTGCTTCCGTTTCAGATATGGACCCATTTTTCGAACCAGCATAGCAAGAAACCCCGTGATCATCACAGCAGATGCGGAATTCAACCAGTTTCTTCTCCGCCAAGATGGAAAACTGATTGAATCTTGGTCTTTAGATACATTCGCCAAAGTATTCGAACAAGCTAATTTAGGTCAAGAATTAAGAAAATACACAAGAAATGCAACTTTACATCACTTTGGAATTGAGTCTCTTAGAGGGAAACTCCTCCCTCAGATGGAAGTTATGGCCCGGAATACTCTGTCAACTTGGTCAGGCCTAGATTCGATTGAAGTTAAAACTGAAGCCATTTCGGTAATTTTCAAAAAAACATTGAGCAAAATAATCTTTATAAAGTTTTAATTATAAGTCGTCAAAGTTAAATTACTACTCGGGGATTAACACAAGATTTGGTGAAAACAGATGGCAGTTGAATTTGCTGCGAGGCAGATTTTCAGTGAAGATCTTGGAAATAAGGCACCAGTGAAGATAAGTGAGATGTACAAGATCTTGGTTACAGGCTTAATATCTTTTCCCATAAATCTTCCTGGTTTTGCACATCACAGGACTCTACAGGTAATAGTTTGAATCATGATAATGCCCTCTCGTTGAACACATATGAATTGACAAGTGCGCTAATGCAGATTCACAAGAAGATTAAACAAGTGATGAGAGTCGTGGTGGTGAAGAGGATCGCAGAATTTGAAAGGCGTCGTGGAGATCTTCTTGATCATTTTGTCCAAGATATGAAAACTGAATCATTCTTGAACGAAGACGTCATCGTTCAGATGGTATTTGCAATGTTGTATGTTGCTTCTGATTCACTTTCGACTACATTAGCATTAATGCTCAAGTTACTAGCAGAACATCCATTAGTTCTGGAAGAACTAACTGTGAGTCTTTCTTGGACTGATCATAACTTTCAGTACTTTGTTTTAATTTGGATTTTCACATCACATATATCGATTGTCGTGGACTGACAGGCAGAACATGAGGCTATCATTAAGAAGAGAGAGAATCCAGAATCAGCCCTGACGTGGGACGAATACAAATCCATGACATTTACAATTCAAGTACTTATACACAAGATGCATTGGTAACAGTCTGTTCTGATTAATCTCTAATGCATTTTCTGATGTTTCTTATTGAAAACTCCACAGGTCATTAATGAAGTTCTAAGGCTGGGAAATGTTGCCCCTGGACTGTTACGTCGAGCTTTAACAGACATCCCCTACAACGGTATGACTCCATATTAATCTTGGCAGCCACCAGACATACACTTAACGGACAAAACTGATCTTACTTCTGATGCTTGTATATATACAGGATACATAATTCCATCCGGATGGACAATACTGATGGCAACGACTAGCCTTCACCTGGACAAAAATAATTTCGAAGACCCCCTCAAGTTCAATCCATGGCGCTGGCAGGTACATCACCTTTATCAACTTTAAAGAACATAATCTATATATGTAATTATAGATCCACCATTGCTATAGCATTTCAATTGAAATTTCGATACGTACAGTTTTTTCTTAACAATCGACTATATACAGGAAGTTCAGCCGAGTATGGTAGCAAAATGCTACATGCCATTTGGTTGGGGAGTGAAGCAATGTGCAGGTGCAGATTATGCCAGGGTACTGATGTCGACGTTTTTACATGTCCTGGTCACAAAATACAGGTAGCTTCTTTAGAACAATTTAGTTCCTGTATGAACCTTCCTAGATCATACAACATTTACTCAATGTATTAATTAAATTCCTCTATCTAATTAGAGACAATTGTACATTTCGTCATGCAGGTGGTCTTTGGTGAAGGGTGGAAAGATTATTCGCATGCCAATTATTCGATTCCCAGATGGTCTTCACTATAAATTTTCCGAAAGGAGAAATTAAGCAAGTTTTGGGGCGCGATTACAAGAAAAACATCATCTTCTATCCTCCTGAATAAAAACAGTATACTGTTATATAGCAAGATTATTATCTAAACCGAATCTGTGATTCATTCATAGATTGTTCGGATCTTATTGCAGAAAATCTGTGTTTGTATTTTGCTTCGATGAATAAAAGGATTAAAGATTTCAACTTAATGCATGTTGAGAGGATCAGAGTATTGTACATGTTGTATAGTGTATCGTAATATTTTTTCAAGTGGTGCCTTCACTGCAAGCTGCAACTAGTGATCAAGAGTTCAAGACTGGTTAAGTTATTCTTTATCAAAGGATGTACTTAGAATAATCATGCCCGATATGTTCTTGTTTGTCGAGGTAAGGTTGGCCGTGACACTCGAACATAACATTTTGATAACATAAGTATTTTAATTAGTGATAGTGATGATTTTATTTATTTTTTTACCTACTGATGTCGTATTCACGTCATTAAGTGCCACAACACACGTATAATTAATTTAGTGTTTTTCTAATTCAAGCTTCACGTTATGATTTTGTTAGTGTATTTTTAGTTCACGGGTAAGTCTATCGAATCAATGGCATTTCGCTGAGGAGGAAATACATATCGGAATAGTTGACTTATATTTCTAAATAAAGTAGTGAAGTATAAACTATAAAGTCATGTTGGATGAATTAAAAAGCTCTTATATACACACACATAGTCACATACCGTATCCTCGTGCCCCGCCATGCTTTTATATTCACCGACGAAGACGAACTACTAAATTTGACCCAATTTATACTTGATTATCTTCAACTTAAAATCAATTCAGTTCGGTTCAATTCAGTTTAATTCAATTTTGTCAAATTCAGTATTCAGTGTACTGCTATTATATGTACCTGCCATTGAGTTCACCAAAACTCATCAATTCAATTGCTTGTTTAATTAAACTCAACAAGAGTTGCAGTGATGGAAACATTGATGTCCACATGCATCAGAGAAGTGAAAACAATGTCGAATCTTTCATCACTTGTTTTGTTAAGTGTAACATTGTTTGTTGTTTATGTTACACATTGGGTATACAGATGGATGAACCCCAAGTTCAATGGACTGCTCCCTCCAGGTTCCATGGGCCTTCCTTTTATAGGCGAAACCATTCAGTTGATCATCCCGAGTGCTTCGTTGGATCTCCCCCCGTTCATCGAGAAGAGGTTGAAGAGGTATGATATTCTAGTTATCTTGTTATATAAAGAACATATATGCGTTATGTGTATGCGTTAAAGTTAGTAAGTTACCCTGCACATGTAACATTTGTCTGTGTAAAAATGTCACAGTTAGAGTTAGGCCGGAGTACTACCTCCATGGTAACTTCAGATGAACGAATAATTTTACTAGGCAAAACTTCTTGTAGTCTTGTACATTTTGTACATCAGTCATCAGGTATCCAAATTTACTTCAGAATCCTTCTCTTCCTACCATTTCAGATATGGACCCATTTTCCGTACCAGCAGAGCAAGAAACCACGTGATCATCACAGCAGACCCCGAATTCAACCAGTTTCTCCTTCGCTAAGAGGGAAACTTGATTGAATCGTGGTCTTTCGATACTTTTGCCAAAGTATTCGACCAAGCTAATCTGCGTCAACAGTTACGGAAGTACACAAAAAATGTAGCTTTGCATCACTTTGGAGTTGAGGCTCTTAGAAGTAAACTCCTGCCTCAGATGGAAGTTATGGCCCGGAAAACTCTGTCAACATGGTCAGGCCATGATTCAGTTGAAGTTAAAAGTGAAGCCATTTCGGTAATTTTCTCTAGAAAGCATTGAGCAAAATTATATTTTTAAATTTTGAACTACAACTCAAGTTCAATTGCTATGTGTGGATTAGCTGATCAAGATTTGGTGAAAGCAGATGGCAGTTGAATTTGCTGCAAGACAGATTTTTAGTGAAGATCTTGAAAGTAATGCACCATTGAAGATAAGTGAAATGTACAGGATCATGGTACAAGGCTTAATATCTTTTCCCATTAACCTTCCCGGTTTTGCACATCACAGGACTCTACAGGTAATAGGCAGAATCATAACAATAGAAAATGACCACGTAGACGTATACTCGTTGCAAATGTATAACTTGATAAGTGTGCTAATGCAGATTCACAAGAAGATTAAGGAGGTGATGAGAGGCGTGGTGGTTAAGAGGATTGCAGAATCTGAAAGGTGTCGAGGAGATCTTCTTGATCATTATATCCAAGACATGAAAACTGAATCATTCTTAAACGAAGACTTCATTGTTCAGATGATGTTTGCAATGTTATATGTTGCTTCTGATTCAGTTTCGACTACGTTAGCATTAATGCTCAACTTACTAGCGGAACATCCACTGGTCCTAGAAGAACTGACTGTGAGTATCTCTTGGACTGATAACTTACAATACTTGGTTTAAATATTGATCGATTTCTATGGAATGATCAGGCGGAGCATGAGGTTATTATCAAGAATAGAGAAGATCCAGCATCTTCCCTGACGTGGAACGAATACAAATCCATGACATTTACACTTAATGTACTTACTCAACATCAATTAATGTAAGTTCTGATCAATCTGAAATTAAATGCATTTTCTGATGTAACATCTTTTTAACAACTGTACAGGTCATTAATGAAGTTCTAAGGCTGGGAAGTGTTTCCCCTGGAATGTTTCGTCGAGCTTTAACAGACATCCCCTACAACGGTATGATCATCCAGTTAATCTCAACACCTGCAGATATATACACTTAAATGACCAAACTGATTATACTTCTGATACTTGCATATAGGATATACAATTCCAGCTGGATGGACAATACTGATTGCAACAGTTGGCCTTCATCTGAACGAAAATAACTTCGAAGACCCCCTCAAGTTCAATCCCTGGCGCTGGCAGGTACATCTGTAATTCTGTATGATCTTTGATCACCCGTATATAGTTTTACATCCTCCAATCCCCTGCTATCGTGTTTTGATTGAAAGTTATATACAGTTTTTAACCATCGACCATGTACAGGAAGTTGATCCGAGCATATGCTACATGCCATTTGGTTGGGGTTTGAAGCAATGTGCGGGTGCAGACTATGCCAGGGTACTATTGTCGACGTTTTTACATGTCTTGGTCACAAAATACAGGTAGCTTCTTTAGAACAGTACTGTATTTCTTGTATTAACATTGCTATAGTCCATGATTACTCTAGCGAATTAGTGAGAATTGTTTGTTACATCATTGCAGATGGTCTATTGTGAAGGGTGGAAAGATTATCCGCATGCCATTCATCCGATTCCCTGATGGACTTCACTACAAAGTTTCCGAAAGGTGAAAGTAAACAGCTTGGGATCAAGATGATTACAAAAAACTTATATGAGAAAGGATGTACTTGATTTATCATGTACAAGATTATACCGATCCATTGTCGATGTACATTACTACGTACCAATCGGACATGACATTGTACTTGTTTGTTTTATTGCAATATAAAATTTTCACTTTAATATGAAAACTTACACTTCAAATGAATTTTATTATAATTATTGGATTGAACTCCTCACATTTTACACTTGCAAAGTCATGCAAAAGGGATTATATAACTCTTCCGGGCGAAAGTTAAGGGGTTCGGATTGGATGTGAACCAGCCGAAGAACAAAAAGAGAATAAAACAAACATCAGCCGCCTCTTCCATGTTCACGGTGGGAGTTGAACCCACAATCTCCCGTTCCAAAGGCAAGCGTCTCATCCATTAGGCCACCAAACTGTCTTTTTCAGAGTTTCTTACTCTCGCTAGAACACACCTGATAGAACAGAACGAACAGATAACAATTATCACCAGAACAGAACAGAACAAATCAAACACCTCTAGAAACCCTAAATCCCAATTTCCCGTTCGTTCAATCTTCAATCACAATCACACCAATGGCTTTCTCCATAATCCAATTCCCTAAAACTTCCCAATTATCTCTCACACACCACCGCCACTTCCACAAGCCTGCTTCAATTCCAGCTCCATCACCATTTCTCAGGTAATATCAACAATTCATTTCTTTTCAGCCAAGCATGAATGTGGGGATTGGCGATTGAGCTGGCTTCTTTTTGCTTCTTTTGTTTTTTCAGGGTATTTCCTGTAAACAAGAAAAATGTACACTGTGCTGCATTCTCTGCTGCCGGCAGTACGGGTGGGAACAGTGATTCGAATCCATATGATGTAAAGATGATAACTTTTTTCTTTTTCCTATGTTTCCAAGTTTGAGTTTTTTATTTTTAGGTAGTTGATTGATCGTTCGTTTTATTTTATTTCAGGTTCTTGGTGTGAATTCCCTTATGGGGTTTGACAAGGTTAAGATGGAGTACAGCAGGAAGCGCAAGGATGCTGAGAGGAGAGGTGATGAAGCTGCTTTAGCTCGCGTAAGATTTTCGGGGTCGCCCTTGGTTATAAGCACTTCTATATTGTTAAGAATTTAGTAGTTTTTGAGCTGAAGGTAGATGTGTATTAGCTTATTGTTCTTGTAATGTGTCATTCTTTTCAGTTGGAAAGAGCTTATGACCAAATAATGATGTCTCAGTTGTCGAAAAGGAAGAAGGGCGAGACATTTGGTTCTTTTCAGGTGTGTATTTTTATTTTATAATTTGCTTTTATTCTTCGGTATTAGAATGGAAATGGAGAGATGAATTGGATATGGACTTGTAATAGGAAGTGCTTGAAGGATTACAGTGGCAACAATATCAATGAGCATCCTGTTATTGTCTTCCTTTGTGTTTTTTGTTTGCTTTTCTTTTTGTCTACCTATCTTCAGTTTCATCATATTTAGCAATATTTTCTTGTTAAATGAAGCTCAGGTTTCAAAAGATATAAAGTATGCCGATAAGCAACCAATTGTTTCATGGGGCCCAAGGTATGCCATTTCATTCTTCAGAACTCATTTCAGCAGTCGTAACTCACATGATATATGTTATCTTCTAAAAACTTCATTGATCATGTGTAAAAGCCTGAGCAGTCATGTAATAATACAAACATGTTTTTTTAAGATTTGACACCAATGACACATTGATTTGTTGAACACGCATGCTCTTCTATAGATGCCTTTGCTATTCGTCATAGTATAAAGAGCTGTCATGTCGATAGAGAATAGAAGTTTGGCAGTAGCTTACTGTATCTAATTGATAACCAATTCTCTTTTGTCTTGCTTTTATCTGAAGTTTAAATCCTTTTGATATCCAGGTTTAATTAACTAACTTATCACGCACATTGTTGGTACTTTTAGGCCTGCGAAATCTGAGACCAGGGATGTGCAGATCAATATGGCAATATCAGCTGCTTTTGTAAGTATAAATTAGATTTATGGCTGAACTTGTAGTAATTTTCTGATGTTATGAAGTTTTCTTATTTAAACTAATACATGGGCTGATAGTTTTATCATCTACATGTATGTGAATCTTGAACTCATTCCATGCAACTAGTGATCCCCGTGCGTTCCCCTCATCTCAGCACTCTGCATCATGATTGTCTTCTCTGTTTGCAGGTAGCTTGGATTTTTTTCACGCGCAGTGCTGAGTATAAGCCTTTACAATTTTTAGCTGCCGTTTTTGTTTATCGGATATTTGATAAGTTGAAGTCCTTTGACTCACCTTCATCTCCCACATTGACGGTAAGTTGTGAAAACATCGTGATTCATTTCAATTTTCTGCTTTGTTAAATTTAAGAGGGCATACAGTTCTGCAATGATCCAACATCACTATTGAACTCCGTTATGTTTATTTCAACAACTGATTTCTTTCTCCGTTGACTTCACATTGTCTCCAGGAAGAAGGCGAAGATGATGGAAGAATGGTTCGGATGGGTAAAAGGCTGTTGCGGTCTCTTGCACTAGTTTTTGGTTGTTTAGCTCTTGCTTCCTTGGTAAGATGAGTAGATTATCAACTCTTTCCTTATATCACGTAGAGAATCATATTTGCTGTACATGTGACACACCTTTATATTGTGATTGGTAATTAGTTACATTCCGATCTTATAGTAAACCATTTGTCAATCAAACATGAAGTACTTTCTTGTCCCTGTGAATAACCATTTGTTATATTTACTTCCTTTTTTCTTTTTCTTTTTTGCTTTCTTGTTCTTTTGAGGAATGTTTTCTTCCTTCGAGATTGTGTAGACATGTTTGCATCATATTCACACCTTTTTAAATAGTTACTATAACGCAATGTCGATAGTATATTTGTTTGGACAAGTTTTCAGCAGGTTGGTCTGAGTTTTTATGAAAACATTACAGTTTCTCCTTTGGTAAATTGCAGGGGTACACTGCTGTGCTGAATGTGATTGAATTTACTGGCGGTTTTATCCCTGCTTTACTGTACAACAACCAGGTAAATATTGCACACTGTTGTTAAATAGATCTATGTTGCTATATCAGTATATTGTCAAGTGTCTATGTTGCCCAACATCGAGTCCTCAATGATGTTAGGGTTGTATGTCTTAACCTGCATAAGATTGACCAGAATCGCTCTGATTTTGCTTCTTACAGGAATTGTTTGTAACTGCATTGTCAGCGCTCATGCTTCATGTTCTAGCATCATACTACAGGTGATAGGCTTCCAGAATCACAAAGGTTCCGTACGTATCAGTTGATGAATTTGCCTACCGTTTGCTTAAGCAGCCTAATTTTGTAATATCGATGTCAAGCTTACATAGTTCAATTATATGAGTTGCAGCCTAGGGACTTGATTGTAAGGCAGTAATACGGTATTACCGTTTAAGATAAGTTGCAGCTTTTGAGTGATACTGGCAATCTATGTGTGCATCCAAGTTAGAATAATCTGATTGCTCCGCCCATCCTGAACCAAATTTCTTTTTTCTTTTCTTTCTTTAAATCTCCCTTACAATTCTCAGAGTGAAACTATTACACAAACGATGCATGATTCTCTCGTTTTAACAATATTCGAGTCGTATGTCTTGCAAGTTCCTTTAACAAACACTCAACAGGTGTCCGAACAATGGCCTTGACGTGATGATTTTGTATCTGTTATCTTCATATTATGATCTCTTATGGACTGTCCATGCCAATTTAGTTCGATAAAGCTCGTTAAAATTAATTATTTTATAAAAGTTATATAGTATTTTTTATAATGTAATCAAAAAAATTTAATAAATAAGACTTGTTAAAACTCATTATTTTTTTGAGTTTTTACATTTTACTTGTTTTTATTAACAAACTGAGATGTTTAACTACACTAATTTGAATAAATCGGAACAAAGCTTCTTTAAATACCGCTAGATGGTATAGTTTTAGTTATAAATGTTCAATTCTTACAAAACATGAATTTTTGTTACACACATATTTCCTCTGTCTCATTTGAAATAAAACATATCTAAGATGTACGATTTTTAATAAAAATATCTAGTATGTGATTAAGAATGAGTTTGAGATAGAAAAGTACATGGGAGTCTAATAATGTGTGGTTGAAAATGAATTGTATTATGGGTTATTTCTATAAATATAAAATTGTTTCACTTTAGTGGGACGTTTAAAACGAAAAATTATTTCACTTCTAACAGAACAGAGGAAGTAATATTTACATGATATTTAATTTTACACATATGATGTTTCTAAATTTATTACAAATGATATTCGTAGATTTGTTGTTGAATTATATTAATTTGATCGATCTCGTTGAGTCGAAATAACTTTTAGAAAGACGGTTATTTAAGTTTTAAGGTATGAAAATCTAATGAAGACTTTATCACCAAGTAAAATTAGTGAATTGCAGTTCAGTTGGTAATACAGCGTTATCTCTTACTAATAGTCAGGTTCGAGTCACCATTGAGCTATTTAAAAAAAATCTATTAATCTATTTCCAGTTTTACCATTTTGTAATCAAAGTCGGGTTCTTACTACTACCATAAGCGCGTAATTTCGTTTATATATAAATTCCCAAGCCGCGCAAAAATAATTTGGTTTATTCATTCATCTTCATCATCTAAATCCCCAATTCTCCACGATGAGGTTTACGGCGAAAGGCGGCGTTTGGAAGAACAGCGAGGATGAGGTTCTCAAGTCGGCGGTCATGAAGTACGGAAAGAACCAGTGGGCTCGCATCTCCTCCATGATCGTCCACAAATCTGCCCAACAATGCAAAGCTCGATGGCACGAGTGGCTCGATCCTTCCGTTACAAAAGTAATTTCTCCTCACTTTTTTCGTGTTGATCGTACATCGTAATATCTTCAATTCTTCGCTAGAGGTGTCTGTTAATTTCTCATATTGGTTGTGCTTTGAAAACGAAGAGCACACCCAGTTGGTAAGACATAAGACACTTCACACTAATAGGTCGGAGGTCGGGTCACCTTTAGCCGTTTAAAAAGAATATTGGTTGTGCTTTACCTAATTCGTTTTTCTGACTTTTCTGATTGATAATTGATAAAATGATTTCGATTTTAGTTCATAATCGTTCCGAGAGCTGTTTCTTCAATTGATGTAAATTTTGTCGAAGCTTGTGACTAACGGACTTTGTTCCTATTACAGACTGAATGGACTAGAGAAGAAGATGAAAAGCTGCTGCATCTTGCTAACCTTATGCCTGCGCAATGGAGGACTGTTGCACCCATGGTAGGGCGTACTCCGTCTCAATGTATGGAACGTTATGAGAAGCTGCTTGATGCGGCGTGTGCGAAGGAGGATAACTATGATCCGAAGGATGACCCGAGGAAGTTGGGTCCTGGGGAGCGTGATCCGAATCCGGAGTGTAAGCCTGCGCGTCCTGATCCTGTGGACATGGATGGGGATGAGAAGGAGATGCTTTCTGAGGCGAGGGCGAGGTTGGCTAATACTAGGGGAAAGAAGGCTAACAGGAAAGCGAGAGAGAAGCAGCTTCAAGAAGCTCGGAGACTTGCTTCATTGCAGAAAATGAGAGAGCTTAAAGCGGCAGGAATTGTTGTAGGAGAGAGGAAGAGGAAGCAAGGTGGGATGGACTACAATGCTGAGATTCCGTTTGAGAAGAGGCCTCCTTTGGGATTTTATGATGTTGATGAAGATCGGTCGATGGAAGTGGTTAAGTTTCCGACGACTATAGAAGAGCTTGAAGGTGAAAGACGAGTTAATCGGGAGGCACGGCTAAAAAAGCAGGATGTTATGAGAAGCAAAATTGCAGAAAGGCTCCTGCTCCGTCTAAAATCTTGCAAGCCAATAAGCTCAATCATCCTGAAACGTTTCGAAAAAGATCTAAGCTGAATCTTCCGGCACTGCAAATTCCAGATCACGAATTGGAAGCAATTGCCAAGATTGGTATGTATGAGCGGTACTGAGAAAGGTATGTGATTTGGCATGAACCTGCGAACTAGATTGTAGCTATTGATAGATTCCACTCACAAGTCACAATACCCCTAATGGAGATCTGATACTCCTGTTGAGTGGCTTTCACAATTCACAGGTAGCAAGATTATTAAATGCTCACTGTGCTGTAGTATGGCTATATTTTATCCACTGCTCTGGTAGCAGTTTTTTCTTATATTATGAATGATACCTGCTTTTTTTTAGTCTCAATTTAATGAATAAATTCCTTTGTGGTGTCCTCTGTACTTGAAAACTTATAATTGTTCATTTTTTATCCGTTGCTTCTTTTATTGCTTGTGTAAGAATGTCCTATATCTACGCGCCTCAGATGATTAAGTTTTGTATTTAGAGAAACCATTACCGTATGCATACAAGTCTGAATCGCAAGTGAAATGGCACATGAATAAGGGAAATGTCATTGCGGTAAAAATTGTGGAAAAGAGCTGCCTTGCTCTTCCTTTATTACATAAATCGGAAACAGCTTATCTTCAAAATTTGTGTTTGCAAATTCTTAGAAATTATTTGTTGTTCTTGTATATAGACTTTGAGGCTGGATCATGTTCTTTTTACCAGTCAGAACCATTTTCCAACTGCACACTCGGATTGGTTTTTAGAGCATAGCTCACGATCCGTTAACTTCAAATTTTTTAAAACCAATCACTTACTACTAAATGCGGATAATTATAGAATTTAGGCCTGAAGATATCATGACTACAAGATTATCCAAATCTCAAATAATTGTTTTCTCACTATATCTTTTTTATTAATTTCCACACTAAATGTTTGGCTCTGTTTGTGTTCTCAAACCGCAACTGTGAAGCATGATGATCGCCTTCCCGTTGATGACAGTGCTCTTTTTAATTGGCATCACCTTTCTAAGCTTGCTCTAGAAGCTAAGTTGAAGACCAGTTTGTCCACAGTGTACGTTGTGATTATAAAGAATAAGGATTGATAAATACGGGCTTATGAGTTCAATTTCGTATGCAAACACTAAATAGCCATTCAGAATCAGAATGAAGAAAGATGTTCTTGCAACTCCTATGAACTTATCACAATGCATGTTTTTCCAAGAATCTTACCTCACTTCTGCATGTGGATTAACCTAGTCAGGTTATCAGTTCATCCGTTGGCTTCTGATGTGGGGGAGGCTATCTATTAAAGAGAGACTCCTGTCTGGAGTTCAAACTGATCTAAAGTGTATCTGTGACAAGTAATGTATGATACGCACCTTGTGTTTTGTTTCGAGGTAAGCTAGTTTCATTTGGTTCACCGTAACACATATTTAATATTAAATCTTAATGCTCTATGTTGATCAAATTCTAGTTTTAGTCATCACTGATTTATTCTTTAAGTATTAACCAAGTTATATTTGTAGACTAATCTTGTTTGGAGGAGGAAATAAGGTTTTAAAGTGGATCAAGTATGGAAACCTCTCTGTAACTTGTCTGGAAATTCCGTAAGATCAAGACATTTTGGATTTGATTCAAACTTGTTAGCGTAGAATATGGTAGCAAATGTGAAACTATGCCAAGAAGATAAAGACATTTTGCAGGCAGATGAATTGAAGTAATCATTGCATTCAATATTTTTTACATTAGAAGTGATTTTGAGGACTGGTTTCCAAAGCAGTTATCATGGAGGCAAGATTGCGTATTAAACACTGACGAATCTGACCTGGTCTAGCATGATTGGTGCATCAGGTTAGTTCTCTATCACTTTCCCATGATTAAATATGAGATTCCACAGACATGGCTTAACTATAGTATCAGATCAAACTCTCATAATTTTACAGTCTACTTTTTTTTTTTTTTTTTTGCATTGTTTGTTATTAGATACTCCTAATTGTGGAACTATAACTATGCTATATAAGTGCCAATTAACACAATTAATGAACAACCAAGTCTGAAAGTGCGCCACAGAATGGCCACATGATATAAATTTATGCTCCTACATGTATGTCACAGTTAGCTAAGTTCCATACTTCAAATCAAAGAGTTGCATTGCATGAGAAGGTCATTAATCACACGCGTCTTGTTTGGTGTTATATAAGGTACAATTGCTGACACGTGCATTGAATATCTCTCCTGTCTTAAATTAGAGTGAGAGTGTGACGCATAGTGGAATAGAGAATACTTAATAGCACCAGCTCTAATCGAGGTTGTGCTCTCACTAGAATAGCGATGGAGAGGCGTGGAAGTTCAAGCGGAGTTATCAAAGTTCGGAAATCAACCGGTGACAGGGTAAGTAATCGTTGCTACATCTTAGAACTTCCTGATCCTGTTTCAGATGAAATATTTTTCAGGCTTCCAATTAAGGCTATCATGCGGTCTAAGTGTGTTTGTACATCATGGTACAACCTCATCTCCAAGCCTAATTTCTCCGTTTGTTATTCTAGAAAATCATACTTTAAGCCCCTCTTGAATTTCCCTGCTTCTGCAAACCCAGATTTTGTGGATTTACTAGAAATTTCTGAAAATAGGGTTTGTACTCGATCTCTTATCAACCCAGGATTGCCTAGTCGGTTTGCAGAATTTTGGCGATTTTCCTTTATAGGCTTGTGCAATGGTTTACTTTGCTATTTAGACCATAAGCCCGGGTTTGAAATTGTTAATGTCATCAATCCGATAATGGGAAAACCTGTGGCACTTCCGAAACTTGAAAGCAGTTGCTGTAATGGTCGTACGGTGCAGTACCATTTGGGTTTTAATTCATCTGGAAATAACTTTAAGGTGATGAGAGTTGTTACCAAACTCCTGCAAGGATCGTATCACAATGGTGAAATAGAAGAATGCAAAATTTTCACAGTTGGAGTTGATGATCAGTGGAGGAGTTTTTCCATGTCCTTTATTGATTGGCAAGCTATTTCTCCTGCAATTTCCTTTGGTGGGGCGTTAAATTGGATTCCCTTTAAGCAACAGGTCGTGGATCAATTACCTTATGCTGAACCTAAAGCAGGAAAGTTAGGTATATGCAGCTCTGACTTACAGATATATACCTTTGACCTCAACAGAGAGATGCCAGGTCGACTTTCAAGCCCGCAGGGCGTAGATTTACATTATATCCGCACGCCCTTAACTATATATGATGGCCGGTTTAGTCTGGTGGATTTTACTGATGTGCTGGAGACTACTGTATGGACAATGGAAAATTATGAAGTTGTGGAGTCTTGGACCAAATTAGTAGTACTGACAGCATGGATGCCACAGGGAATACTTGGCTGGTATTGGCCTATTACAAAATTTGAAGATGGGGAGATACTGTTTGTGAGTTGTCCTGGCCGTGAGCTAGTCTCCTGTAATATTAAAGATAAGAGGAGTTCTCAAATTGGCATTTGCGACTTTTTAGGAGGTTGGACAATGTACACACCAAGTTTCTTCCTCAGGGCAGATAAGATGGTACGAGAGGACGCTAATCGAGCCTGATTGTAAGTCGGGCTAGTTGTCTATCAGTTTCCAGTATGGAGCTCCATGGCTTCAGTGTTGTGTTGTTCGAATAATCTTTGGAGGTCTGTCACCGGGTCGTGCTACAGTAAAGGGAATTGGAAATGGCTGATGATTATGTGAATTGCCCTACCAGTGTTCATCCTTCCATTCAGGTGCAGTCTACAGAGAACGTCTGTTTTTTATTGTCCTGAGTGTTTGATGCTTTGTTTTATTTGTGAACTTGAATTACTAGATAGAACGATGGTGTGTATGTTTTGAATTGATCTACTCTGAACCTGATGCTTTGTTAAAGGTAACATGTTTTGCATATTTTATTTTATTCGTGAATCCAATTAGTAGACAGGAAGATGGGTGGTTATGTACGTTTGGAGTGAATCTACTCCGAACCAATGGTTTTAATTCTAGGCTAGCTATTAGCACTTTTGTTTACAGTAGTTACTGGTTAGTTAGGCTAAGAGTTGCATTTTGAGGTGTTTCCGGGTGTTTAGGCTGAGAGGTAAATGAATATTGAGATATGTTGATGGTATAGAGTTTGTCAAAACTTAGTCGAGCCATACAGTGCGAAGTGTTTGCTTGACCAGAGAGGAAACCTTTAGCAAAAGCCTGGTCATATCCAGGGGGAAACCTTTAGAATAAGCCTCTGTGCAACAAGCATTTTGTGTAAGCAGTTAATGACATATGGATGAAAACCTACTTCCACGTCTCATAAAATCTCATGTGCATTTTTTCTTAAGCCGGGTTCTTTCCTATTGTTGTCTTCAATTGTTCTAGTAAGATTACACTGATTGGCAAGACAAGGCCAGGGATCTTATATTCTTTGATGAACTAGGGATCATAGCTTTGGCAGCCCTCAAGTTGGGAAGCTTTCTGTAGAATCTACATGGTGCGTCTAATGCCTTTTTCTGATTACATTCTGATTTCCTATCTGAGAGGTTGTGTTTCAAGTGGCTGTCTGGTAGAAATTCTTTTTCAACCAGAATGTAATTAATATAGAATTCGGAAGCATCCTGCTACAAAAGGGACTTGAGAGTTGAGACTATTTTTGCACTCTATGGGAACAGATAGTAATAAAACATTGCCCATGTATTCTAACAAAATTGTTACAACCTCGTTTGTATTCTGAACACTTGTGAGCTCTTAAGATAATTTTCCAGTTCGACCAGTTTCTTATGTGGATCCCAGAGAACATATATATTCTCCCAACATCGCTGCACTTCTTCACAAAGACTCTTAACTCAAAACCTAAACAAGAAAACTCACATTTAATCCGTCAATGAGTTGGGTTGAACCTGATACAATGCACGCCGAGAGTATTTAGTGTTTATCTCTTGGTATTTCTTGACATGAGTATGCCAATCAAATTTAGCATTTAACAAAACAAAAGCTGATGAAGGTTAAAAAGGTATATCCCCGAATCCTAATCATTTCACAACCCTGAAACAAGAGGTCAACATCCATAAGACCTATCTAATCAAATTTGGCATCAACCTCAATCATTTCCAATTGTTTTATTGCAGAGAGCTCAACATCTGTATACATAAGTACAGAATTAATCAACACATTAGGAACTTGATGAGGAACAGCAGGAATGGTTCGTATGGCATGAGAAGCTTCACTTGCTAGTTTTAGTGCCAAATGCAATGAAATTTACACCAATATCATCAGAAAGAGACCATTGCCCTGTCAAGGGGTTGTAAGCAAACCCAGCCATCTCTTGAACCTGAGAAAATAAGCAGCAGATAATCATAAGAAAGAAATAAAATATGTAACTAAGGAAAGAACAAGACGAATTAAAGGTGGCAAGGATTAACTTACCGAAATAGAAGCACGGTGAAGAATTAAAACTAGTTCTTCAGGTGTTAAGAAGCTCGACCATTCATGTGTGCCTTTTGGCAGCTGGAAGAGAAAAGGCATTAGAAAATTTCAACTATTTTTATACACCTGACTTTCTGAGGGAGTGAGGTGTTCTTAGACTTGTACAGTGATCTAATCCTACTTCATAAACGACAAGCAGTGTATCATACAGTTCCAATCTCTACAATAATTTGTCGGTATACAGCAAGACACACACATGTCACTAAACTGAAAAGTACACACGTAGTTCCTCAAGCCGAGACATACAGAGCCAACAATATACTGGATTTTAATTTTTAACCTTACAGATATCACCTATTTCCACTCTACATATGAGTTACTTCATTTGAAATCAAGAGAAATAAAGGGTTCTCAACGTACCCAATGTAGGACATACTCTGCCACAATTATGGCAGTTGCATATGCTCTCATAGAACGATTGATTGTTGAGATCAAAGTAGCTCCACCGGAACGAGTTAATGATGACAAGGATTTGCAGAATTCAGCAGGTTCTGCCACATGCTCAATTACCTTCACAGGATTTAAGAAAAAAGTTGTTACATACTTACATTCATAACAATCTCGTTAACACGATATAAGGTCACACAATGGTAATTGTTGTGTTATAGTCAAGTGTTGCCAGACATTGGTATAATAAACTAACAAACCTCCAAAGCAATTACAGCATCAAATTCCCTCTGCTCTTCCACCAGTTTTTCTGTCCAGGCAACAAAAATGACATCAACCTCAGAGGAACTGGTTCAGAAATTCAACATGTAAACATTGCTACAGCCTTTAAAAGCTACTCCATGTTTGGGGGGCGGAAGGGGGCTAAAAAACATTCCTCTAGAGATTGATTGAGATATTCTAGCTACACAATAACAACTAAAAGGCATATCAAAGAGGATAAATTCAGTGCAAGATGTGATAGCCACAAGAGTATAGTAAGGAAACTCCCAATGTTGGTGGAAATGCTAGAAGTTCAGAGCCAGGTCAAGGAGGCGGGTTTTTTATTGTTGAGCGGGGGGG
>JAYMSP010000666.1:0-44436 GCA_036897095.1 Plantago elongata | reverse complement strand
TCCGGGCATTGTGTATTATGAAATTCACCCTTGAACTTGTTAACCTCAGACAGGAATTAGTTGGACAGTTAGCTGGATTTCCGGGTAGCACCATTTTGCGGACAAGACAGAAGTTTAGAAGTTACTAGACTCTTTGTAAAGTAAGACGATGTATTTTGGTCGGTAAAATCTTAACATGTAGTTGAGATTTGGTTATGTTGTATTTTGAGATTGTAGACATGCTAATACTAATAACCACTCATTTGTATATTATATTATTAATAAAAAAAATATTTCCGCGTAAACTCTGATGTAAGTTATGTTTTGGAAAAAATATACTAGCCCGGTGGTTGGCTTTTTATATTGCAAATGTTTGTCTGTGAGACTGACAGGTGGATAAGGCTGCGTGTAGACGGATAATGTTCACACGGCCGGTCACGCCAACAGGCAGAGTGGCGAATATATTATTAAATGAATATTAGATGTAGCGGGACCCACAACCAGGTCCCGGGGCATGACAACTTCGCTCTATAAGAGGTATTCAAAGGGCCAAATTTGCAATGCGTGAACACGGCTGCATCAAAGGTAATCATGGAAGAAATCCATTCGGGGAGCTGTGGCAGGGTAAGGTCCTGAGGCAGGGTTATTATTGGTCGAACCTACACCACGACACCACTAAATTTGCGGTGCGATGCGATGAATGTCAACGCTTTGCGAATTTATCACATAGACCCACCCGCGGATTGATGCCCTCGGTGGTCGAGTATCCTTTCGACCAATGGGGACTCAACCTCGTAGGGCCAATTCCCAAAGCTCAGGTCAAATGAAACATCTCTTGGTGGCTGTTGAGTACTTTTCCAAGTGGGTGGAAGCAGTGGCTCTACCTACGATCACGGAAGCAAAAATTATGGAATTTATCTGGTCCAATATCGTATGTCGATTTGTCCTACTAAGAACTTTGGTAACCGGCAATGGAGCAATTCTCCGGAAGGAGACTAAGGGAGTGGTGCAAGGCAAATGGAATTGTGCAACGCTTCACCTCAGTTTACTACCCGCAGGCAAATGGGCAAACTGAAGTATCAAACCGAACCATCGTCGCAAGTTTGCAAAATCGTCTCGGGAAGGTTAAGGGTGCATGGGTTGAGCAGCTGGAAGGAGTGTTGTGGGATACCGTACTACCCCTCGAAGGGCGACCAAGGAAACCCCTTTCTGCTTAGTATATGGATCAGAGGCAGTTATTCCCGTGAAAATAAATGTTGCAACAGTGCGGGTACTGCATTACGATCCTAACACTAATGCGGAAGCCAAGGAAAGGGATCTGCAACAGTTGGATTCGATCAGGGTAAATGCACTGGCTCGAACCAAGGCTTACCATGTAAATATGATGGAGGCTTATAACAAAGGCGTGAAGTCGCGAGAACTGCAAGTAGGAGACTTGGTACTTCGAAGAGTCGACGTTCGGGAGCACGTAGGGAAACTACAACCAAAGTGGGAAGGGCCAACTCTCGTCGTGAAGGCCAGTGCAAACAGAAGTTGTCATCTAGAAGACATGCAAGGTATTCCCTTCGATCGACCATGGAATGTGAAGAATCTGAGGAAGTATTATGCCTAGAGGGCCCACGCTTTTTGACAAAGTAATTTCCTACTCTCACTTTTGGAGAAGAAATATGTTTTCTGCTCACTTTTGGAGAAGATATTTCATTCATCTCTCACCATAGGAGAAGCTTCTTTTGTAACTGAATCTTTTGTGCTAAATAATCCAAGTATTTATAGCCTCGAAACACTTAGCTATGATAATTGATCAGAGCCTCGATACACTCGGCTAAAATCATGAAACTTATCTAAGTATTTATAGCCTCGAAACACTCGACTACGATAATTGATCAAAGCCTCGATAACACTCAGCCTAAATATGAAAATTATCTAAGTATTCCTCGAAACACTCGGCTACGACAACTGACTAGAGCTTCGATACACTCGGCTAGGATCATGAAAATTATCTAAGTATATATAGCCTCGAAACACTCGACTAGGATAATTGATCAGAGCCTCGATACACTTGGCCAGAATCATGAAAATTATCTAAGTATTTATAACCTCGAAACAATCGGCTACCATAATTGATCAGAGTCTCGATACACTCGGCCACACACTCGGCCATAATCATGAAAATTATCTAAGTATTTAAAAGCTTCAATACATTCGTTTATAGTCCCTCAACAGGGAAAAAAGAGTGCTTGTATTTCAAACGAACCAAATTACACGCGATAAAACACGCTAGAATGTTATACGAGCAACAACCAACATGCATAAAAGCACTAGCACTAGCACTAGGAAAACAACTACAAACAACCTCTTTAGAAGACGACATATCTCCTCTGCCGAAGGGAGAGGCTCAACGGAGGTGTTCGTCGCAACGTTTGCAGGACAATGTAATTGTCTGGCTGATACAAGACGTGCCACGGAGTTGTAAGCCTCGTTAATTGGTAAACACAAACCACAAAACTTACCACAAATCCGACATCGATAGTATAACTTCCCAAGATTTTCATCACTGGAGCTGATAAAAATGCCCGCATCAGAACTACATTGTTGAACAACACACTCGGAGCTGATAAAAATGCCCGCATAAGAACAAAATCGATGAGCAACATACTTTCACCTACCATAGAGATCGCTTGTCGGGCTAGTTATGCCAGTTGAGGGTTTGAGGGTTGACTCAACCTCTAAAACTGATATACTAAGAGGAATAGGTTCCAACCAACCTCCAAAAGTGCACAACGCTCGCAAGATAAAAAAGTTTACCAATATTTGCATTCTTCGATGAAACAGCTACAACAGAATTAGCTGGATCTCCCTAGCAAGAGCACCACAAACGAGGATATGTCAACATGCTCAAACTGTCTCGCACTGACGACGACTGGTCAAGCTAGATTCAGACATTGTAGTATAACGAGGACTTTGGTCAAGCTAAATAACATATACATACTTTGATATATTTATAGACGGGAAGGGTAAGAGGATGTGATCGAGAATATCAATGAGGCATATCGAGGAAAAGCCTTTGACATGGGGTCTTAGCGACTAGTTTTAGCCTGAAACTGTTGCAAGAGAAGTTCCATGATTCGAGGGCGTATCCTCAACAAGGGAAAGACAATCTACAACATGATGTTTGAATTATAAAGTATTTAAACACATTACAAGGTGAAGGTATCAATAAAAAGTCAAAAGGGATTCATGATACAACTTGTAAATGCAAAAGATGCAGGATGAATCACTTGACACCAGAGTCTCTAATCTAAAGTGCATACGGCAAATAAAAGTAACATATGTTCGAAGGGAAGCAACACTTCGACATATACATTAAAATACACCAAGACATGTCTTGGACTTCAAAAGAATCGGATGAACTTGTTCTTACTTAGTCTTCTACATGGCTGCCACTTTGAGAGTTCTCACCTACATGCTCGTCAAAATTAGAGGATGCCTCCTCGACTGAAACCCTTTCGAGCTTCTCATCAAGCTCCTTTGACTTGGTATCTATTAAGCCAAGTAAATCTCCAAACCAAACTGGGAAGAACTCTCGGACGGGGGTCTCCAAGGGTGGAGTGTTTCGTCCAGGTTCAGCCTCGGGCTCTAGCTCGACCAATGGCCAAAATTCCTCGGTCTTGACGAGATCCATATCAATATTATCCTGGGGATCTACCATCACGCGGGAACGCCCCTCAACATCTTGGTCAACTTGTACAACCATATTTGCATTAAAGTTTGATAGGATCAAACCTAAACGGACCAGTATGTGAATAGCCAAGTTGAAACCTTTAGCAAAATCTTTTGTCTTCGCCATAACCTTTGTAAAAACAAACGAGCCAGATCTAAGGAAATCGCGCACAGCTTGTACCCTCATACCACGTAACTCAGCTTTCACACAATCCATTGTCTTGTAAAACTCTTTAGGAACATGACGACTCAATGCAAGGCGCCTCTTTGCAAGTCGATCATTCTTATCCCTAGCAGTTTCAGCAGCATCAAGTGTTCGAAGAGTTGCCTGATGAGAACTCTCAGCATGTTCATACTTGGCCTCGACAGCTTGAAGGCTCGAGCACAACTGAGCGACTTCACTTTCGATGGCAATCCTCTTCTCTTTTTCAGAATGATATAGAGAGGTGTACTTGCTACATTCTTCCTTTGTGTGGTCGAATTAATGCTATAAGGGTTGCAGACCCCGCAAAGTCTCAGCAACCTGCATTCGAAGACAAGTATATATATCATTCGCAAGCAAGAATATATTAATCATTCTCAGGCAAGTATAAGTATCATTCACATGCAAGTATATATATCATTCGCAGGCAAGTATATGTATCATTCGCAGGCAAGTATATATATGATTTGCAGGCAAGTATATATATCATTCGCAGGCAAGTATAACGATTCGTAGGCAAAGTATACAAGAGAAGTTGCAGGCTGAAAAAATTGAAGGTTTAAATACTTACAGCTTGAGCAACATGGGAAATTGAAGAGGCTTAATCTTCCCAGGACATTGCACAGACCTTGAGTACGTCGAGGGGTACAGTAGACTCCATGAAAGGCTCGGTGCAGCGAGGTCTCTTAGTGGAACTCTCAGGTTCATCCTGCCACGAACGTCGAAGGCCTTATGGGGAAGTGGGACGTGATCAAGATTTATTCATGTGGATTGATCCGGATATTCATCAAGGTCAAAGTTGTAAATGTCGAAGGATAAGCCACCACCCATATCAAAGTTATTGTGGGCATTTCTTCCTTCGAAATTGACACCCTCAGCTAAGGGATTAGGGTTGTTCGGTGCTATCTCATGTTGTTCAGGAACAGTCACACGCGGCTGAGGTTGTTCAGGACCACCCTGATTTTCGAGGACTGGACCAACACCTTCGCACAAAGAGTTGAGTATCGGACCTTCAAGTCGATGTTGGGGAAGGGGCACAGACCCGTGTGCGGGTGGATTAAGCTCAAAAGCAATGTTAACGGGAGCATGCCCAAAGAACCGTTGACCATCCGGCTCTTCTGTTGACGACGGGAGTGCTTGCGAGCCATCTCCTCCATGGACCTCATTATTCAGAGACCTGCAAATTATGATAAGTGTCAGAAACGACATAAAGATTAGAAGAAGCCTCGAACAACATGTTTAAATATACCAAGTTCAAAATTGTTAGCACAATACACGGGAACATTGGTATAATGCACCAAATACATGATGGGTTGAACTAAGAAACCATAGGGATACATATTTTGCTCCTCTGGGAGCCCCTCGTATCATAGTGCCCAGGCAAGAAAGTTTGAACGACGATTGTAGCGTCGAGGGGCTGCTATCAGATCGATCCTCCACTGATTCACCACACCCAACCCCCTCAAACGCCCTTAGAATTTAGAGGTAGTCGTAGCCAAAACCACTTTTTCTTCCAAGAGGGTCCGTGTGAAGAAGTCATGGGACGAAATAATCGGAACTCATCCATCTGGTTCACATAATACAGTCCACTGGCTACGCTAGGGGCTTTGTCAAAGGTAAAGCATACGAAAAAATTTGACAGATTAAAGCGGAGCCCCCTCGCTCGAAGAAAAAGGAAATAAGCCACTAAAAGTCCCATCCCATTAGGAAGTATCTGTGCTGGGGAAAGAGCTAAGCAATTAAAAAAAGGCTAAACTCCGATCGAAGGGAACCCTGAGACCACTCTTGAGCGAAGCAACATGAATGCCAAAATAATCCTTAGGAGGAGCAAATATTCGTTGGAAAGGTTCGGGCACCAATATATCAATATCATCAGGTATCTCGTAAAGATGGCGAATCGAAGCAATGTCATCCTCCTTAACATTCAAGGCCATGCTTAAGAAACAATGAGGATTTGGGGGTGGATATGTGAGAAGTGGATCGGGTTGAACATGAGCCTTTGCAAGAATTTGTTGATTTTCCCAGTCTTGCTCCATCCCACCTTCTGAACTCTTATCCTGCGAATCAAAAAACACGTGTTAGTATCAGAAGAGTTCAGATTTCGGGATCAATGGGGAGGGGTTGTTCAAGGACAAGCCCTCGAATGATGCATATAAAACTCTACCTCTACTGAATGACGGTATATTCGAGGGGAGGCCCTCGAAATGAGTGTAGGTAACCCTGCTGGCGATCGATGGGGTGGTGTTCGAGGGGATGAGTCCCTGCCTTGAGTTGAGCCGGGATGTTACTGTGGAGAGAGTGTGTGATGAGCGCTAACCCCTGGAGTATAGTCGGGTGACTTAGGTGTGTAATCAGGTGAAGTATTGGTAAGATCAACTATAGAAAGGGATGACCAAGGGTGTGCTCGCGGACTACATGTAACAAATGGTTCAGGTGATTTTTGTCTATTCCTAAGTGGACTTGCAGAATTCCTATGGGATTTATCTACTAGAGTTAGAGGGGGTGACTACGGATAACGAGCTAGAGTACTAGGAGAAAAACCTTGGTTATCTTGGCGCATCCCTTGCGAGTCAAAAATACGCAAGGGATTGACATCAACAACACAAGGTGAACTCCTGCGAGCTCTTGGGGGACTGGGACTCGAGGATGATGATGAAAGAGAATGTAAACCTTAGGAGGAATATTCAAGAGGTCTAACACGAGGGGGGCTTCCACTAGAAGAGTAAGAGATGTGGTTTATTCGACCAGGGTTAATCCCAGTGTTTCTACCAAGGTGAGAAAACAAACCACTCCTAAACACCGGTCTCACTCGCTCATTGTCGAATTCACTTAGAGAATCAGAAGACATGGTTGGGAAACAATCTGGATAGGAAAAAGGAAAAAGTGACGAATAAACAAAACAATTGGAACAAGAAAGAAGTACAAAATCGGAGGTGGTCTGAGAAAAATTCACTAGCTCTACAAGGACTGGGTAACAACTATAATTACAAGATCCTATTAACTACAAAGTTCTGGCAACAAGAAGAAGAAGAAGAAGAAGGAGGAGGAGGAGGAGGAGGAGAGAAAATAGCAAGAAAAGGGATAAATAGTACATAAAAAAGATTATATACGAACTTACTGTTGGGAGCGTGAATCCCGAGGTTGAAATTCTCCGGTAAAGTCAAGTAAATCCTTCGTAAAAAACAACAATGGAGTAAAATTTCTAGAGAGGAGATTTCTGCATCAGTAAAAAAGTGAAGTCAGAATGTTGACCTTTGAATTTATAAGAGTATTAAAGACGATCAACCTAACCTAGAGGACGAACGAAGCAATACCTGCGTGCGAGTACTCCTGTCAAAGGTTCGTGATCAAATTCGGAATGAAATTCCTACTTGTGCTAACACAAGTGAGAATTTGGGGGACTTGTGTGAAGAGATGGGTGTAAAGTCCTTAAACCGTCTTCAGAATACCCTAGAATCGCAGAAATTTAGTTCGAAGACAAAAAGATTTCGTCTACGGCAGAGTCCAGTTCGAAGGTGGCTTCAGTTAAAAGGAGGAGATCTAGTCGGGGACTACATTGAGTCTGAATTGGCATCTACATCAAGATTTAAAGATTAATTAGGTCAGATTGGCCAGTATGGTTTCTGGGCCGTCAGTTGGGCTATTTTCGGTGTAGAGCCGCTTGCGGTCGACTGGTAGCAGCAGGGTACAATTCGAGAATAATACAGGTTAGCAGGTAAGAGCTAGATCAGGTTGGGCAATAGTTCACAGCCGCCCTTGCGCTCGAATAAGGAGCCTGTTATGATCGATTAAGGCAGGTTGGCAAGTTCGATTACAAGATCAAGTTTGAAGGCAATATAGTTCGCAAGTAGAATCCAATTTGAACCAAGATTAATCACGGATGGGTCTGTAAGAGCCATGTTCGAAGATAGGACAATACTCGAAGGCGGGCTTTGACGATGATGATTTTAATCGAGTGGCGGAGGTTGATTCGAAGAGATGCTAGAGTTCGAAGCTAGGTATCTATTCGAATCAAACAAGTTGGGCTATGTTTGATTCCTGAAGGTGCTGCGATCGATCAAAGCAAGCTGCTACCGAGTTCGATTACAATACCAAGTTCGAAAGTTGGGCCTTGTTCGAGCGTAGGAACGCCCATGATCGACAATGAGCAGATGGATCAAATTTTATGAGCGAGTCGGATGTTTTCGCACGCGGGTAGTCCTGTGTTCGATTCGAGAAAGATGCAGTCGAACTTATCGTCAAAACTAAAGCCAAATAGTGATCAATCTCGAAGGCAGTGTGCAAGCTGGGCCGTGTCCATTTGGCCCCAGTTCGAGCGCAAGTGCTCTTACTATAGTATGGGATTAGCGTGTTTAATAGCTAACGGAACGGAATGCAGGTGCTTTGTTCGAATGCATGTGATGTGTTCGAGGGTATGCCTTCGGTCGGGCTTCTCATAAGTTGGGCCGTGATCCAACAGTCTTGGCCTTGTTCGAGCACAGGTGCACCTGCTGCAATCAATCGGAAGTAGCTATCCTGATATTCGAAGGCAGGATCAAATCTAGAAAGCTTGTACATGATTCGAAGAGAGGATACAATTCGCAGGTAGTGAACAAATTTTGATTAAAGTTCCTACTTGTGTAAACACAAGTTAGAATTTGGGCGACTTATGATGAGGTATAATATTGACGGATCGTGAATTAGCTATAAATTCGTCTTCAGATTGTGTACGTGATGACCTAATTCGATCAGAAGGTACAAATCGAGAATGGTTATGTCGTTCGAGGTCGCACCTGCGAGCGAACCTAGTCTATTGGCTCAAACCAAATCATTGGACCCAGGCCTCTCATCCGCAGGCATACCCTCGAACAAGAAGACTATCGAGCTGGTCTACAACGCTAAGGTTGGGCAAGAATCTGGGCTTGCGTTCGAAGCGGTACCCTCGTACAACGGCGTGCTTCGCCTACGATACCAAGTTCAATAGAGGCTCGTATTCGAAGCCTTGCCTTCGAACAGCCTCCACTCGCCTTCATGTGAACAGACTCGAGTAGCTTCGAGATATATTCTCCGCATATCTACGAGAAGACAATCGAGAAACCACTATATAAGGAACGAATAGTATCACTATTGGGAGATTATCGATCATCCAACATTTATTACACTTTGACTAACTTATTTACTGCTTGGAGAGATCATTTAAGAGCGATTAGTCCATTTAGGGTGAGTTATTAAAGAGTGTGATTGATTGGTTGAATTTATGTATCATTGATCATTGAATATTATATTATTACTTTCTTTGATATATTTTCAGGTATCATCAATCGATTTATGTGATTCTCCAACTGTAATTAGTCGAAGGGGTGTGAGACAAGTGATATGGAAAATTAATGAAACAATATTGAAGAGAATTCTAAATTTAATATGTTTTGAATGCTTTGCATGCTCATCAATAATTAATAGTTATGTACATTTAAGTGTAAAGTTGTACCCGTGCATTAGAAAAATATGTTATGGTGGTATCGGTTCATGTGATTCTACAATTGTAATTGTTCAAATATAATGTAGAAGTAGAACACATGATGTTAAAAGATTGGGGGAAAGAAGTTAAAGCTTCAAACAGTTTTCGAACTCAAATGCTTATCACCATGCATTATATTTATAAATTCCCTTTATAAATTTTACAAGTGACATGAACGGTGATGATTAATTAAAATTAAAAATAATAATTATACAAATAACGTTATAAATGAGTAAAACTCATATAGGCGTATATCAAGTCAATATAATTGTAGTCGGAACGTAAACTAACTTAAAATGGATTTAATATATGCTCTGTTTACCACTAATTTTTAGTTCAATGAGTTTTTTTATAAAAAGTTTATTACGTGAATTTGTAGCTCTTAAAAAAGCTGGTTCGAGAAGCTAACAAAGTTAACTTATTGAAAGAATACTATCACCTAATTTTTCAACTACCTGTTGACTTTTCAGCTAGTTTTGCTGGACAAAATCATTCCCTTACGATACTAGCTAATGTTCGTTAGCCTACTACTTGAACTTGTTAACCTTACCTGATGGACTCAAAACTGTTGGCTCAATTTTTTTTATTGGTGGACTGGATCAAGTACGATCCGAATCAGACCGGAATAATGTTAATGGATTGAACCTAAATCGACATCTCCACCAACAATACAATAAACAACTCACTGATTATTTCCTTTTTTTCTTCCATCCCGGATAGCTCTAGACTAGCTAGTATGCGCACCTTTATCCTCTCGTTTGTAAATTCTTGCTCACCTAAAAGAGACTCATATCATATGCAAGAATGTTGCTCAGGGTTCACATCAACAAGACGGACCAAATTCCACCTGGAAGCATAAGTTTTCAAGATGTCGGCTTTTAACCAATAATTCATGGTACACATGTATAGTGTAATTGTCTAAAGATTCAAACTTTGCTACTTAATTTGTTACTGTTTTTGTTAAAAACAAGCTGAGAATAATCTGTTATTAGGTTAACGATTTGCTAATCCTGGAAAATGTCCCAGTTAAGTGCAACTTGGTGCAGGTATTCTTGTAGTCCCATTTTGTCAGAAGAAGACAAAGTTGTTGCAGTTAGGTTAAATTGGTTGATCAAATTCCCTCAACTCTCCCTTATTTATCTATGTCAATAATCATGTAAACTCTTTATATCCAAACTAAACACCCTTACATTTCTATTGTTATACATGCCAAGAAATGATCAACTCGAAATTGCAAGTGTTGCGAGCAATCTACACATCAGTCGTTATCTTGTCGTTTCTTGTTAAGGGACACCATTGTAAGGTAGTTCAGTTCATATTTGGCGATTCCCTCTCTGATGTTGGGAACAACAATTACCTGACCAAGAGTCTTGCTCGGGCTAGCCTCCCGTGGTATGGCATCGACTTTGGCAATGGATTGCCAAATGGCAGGTTCTCAAATGGCAAGACAGTTGCTGATATTATAGGTAATTTCTATTGGACTATCTTTTAATGTATATGGGCAAAATCATACTTGCAAACATATTAACCATCTGTTTTTGAAACATGAACAGGTGACAGCATGGGACTTCCAAGGCCTCCTGCATTTATGGACCCGAATTTAGACGAGGACACTGTGCTCGAAAATGGAGTGAATTACGCTTCAGGAGGTGGTGGGATTTTGAACGAAACAGGATCTTTCTTTGTATGGATAACTTCACATTTCTGCCTATATTTTTTCTGAACTAAATATCTTGTCGGGTTTCATTTGATTTAGGACTTTTCTTGACAATGAACAGGTACAGAGATTTGGACTGTACAAACAGATAGAGCTGTTTCAGGGCACACAAGATTTGGTGAGGGCGAAAATTGGTGAGAATGAGTCTAACAGCTTTTTCCAGGAAGCTCGTTATGTGGTTGCGTTGGGAAGTAACGATTTCATCAACAATTATTTGATGCCAATCTATAGCGATTCCTACAGTTACAACGATAGTACTTTTGTTCAATATCTTATGGATACACTCCGGGATCAACTCACTGTAAGTTGCCATCTCCAGCTGATCATTTGAGGCAAAACCTACACGATCACTAATTGATATAATTTGATTCATCACTTTCTTATCTGGAAAAACGCAAACATAGTTCTCACATTAGCATTTCTCCGGACCTTTTTCCTGCAGCTGCTGCATCGTTTAGGTGCAAGACAGCTCATGGTGTTTGGATTAGGACCGATGGGGTGCATCCCCCTTCAACGAGTGTTGGGTTCATCCGGAGGGTGTCAGGACAGGACAAACCAATTGGCTTTGAGCTTCAACAAAGCAACCGATCAACTCATGAGTGAGTTGTCAAGCAACCTTCCCAATTCCACATTCAGATTTGGTGACGCTTATGATGTTGTCAATAATCTGATCACCAACCCAAGCAAATTCGGTGAGTTTAATGTTATGAGTAGATCCCCACACCTCTCCATTTACATGGTTGGAGGTTTGGATACATAAATTTTTCTTTGAAACGGCTAAAGGGTCGATCCCGACCTATTGGTTGGAGTTAAACCGTCTTACCAACTGAACTACGCATCATTATTTTGAAGATGTAAACTTAATTGTTCTTTCTTTTTGGTTAAATGAATCCAGGATTCAACAACTCAGACTCGCCCTGCTGTTCGTTCGGGAGGATTAGACCAGCGCTAACTTGCATTCCAGCATCAACATTGTGCAAGGACAGGAGCAAGTATGTGTTCTGGGATGAGTATCATCCATCAGAGAGTGCTAACCAGCTGATTGCAAATGAGTTGATCAAGAAATTCGGGTTCAAGCCTGTCAATGAAACAGGATCCCCCGCTCCTGCACCTGCTGCAGATTCATCTAACGTTGCTGATTAGACTCTTAACATTCCTGGATTCAGTCCTTGTCCGAAAACAATGTTTGATGTCAATAACTAGTGTTTTTTTGTAAGCTTGATGTTCGAAATACCACATTTTTGGACAAATTTGTAAACATTCGACCTATTCTTCATAATATTTAAATTTGTTTTGTAACTATGATATACCACAATGTTTCTCCGTTTACCTTGACAACCATCCTAGCACAATCATTGGCCTCAGTGATGGCAACCAAAGTCTGGATTTTATTTCCTTTCTAAGCAACAATTCAACAATATTAACATTTACTTAGTACATATTTCTCAACTCAATTTGAGAATTAGTGGCTCAAGCTTTGACAACGGAAATAATTCACAATATACGTTTTTAAAATTCTTAAATAACACACGACACTACGAGGTAACTTTACATTTCCTCCATTGAACAGGTAACTAGTAACATCAACATAAAATATGGTACTTGCGTGCATCAAATGATTGTACATTTCTTCCTTGCACACCCCTCAACCTCCATTTCAACATTTCAGCTGAAACTCGAGAGCAAAACTACTGCTTAGATCTCATTAAACCCAATCGAGAAAAAACAACGCAACAGACAAATACGTACACATCGAATGTATCTATAGCCTGCCGGAGAGTTGAAATTGACGGAGGAGAAGATGGGGACGGCCACCGCATTGGCACCGGGGCTGTCACGGAAGCTGAAGAAGGTTCTCGAAACCCGAACCGACACGCCCGATCTGCTCGCTTCACTCAACACTCTCTCCAATTTCTATTCCGATAATACCCCTCACGCTCGCCGGAATCTCCGATCCACCATCGAGAAGCGTGGCCTATCCATAAACGAGGAGTTCCTCGCTGCCTCAGCCTCTGCCCAGCAGGTACTGGTTTATCGTTTCGGATTTCGTCGATTTGTTGTTTGATCTGGTGAAAAGCTCGTCTGCATTGTTGATTGATATCCGATTTGTTTAGTTTGCAAGTGAATTGAGGTGTTTAGAGTGATGTCTAAGTAGTTTGCATAAGTTAGAGCTAGCTAAGTCATGCAAATCTCTGTGTTGATCAGTTTCTGAATGGGAAGATCGTAAGACGAGCTACGTATTATTTAGAAGCGGCAATTTTCCTTGTGATGCATCACTTCTTAGATTTTGAATTTGATCAATTATGTTACATGATACATTGGGCGAGCTTTCTGCCTGTTTTAAGATTTTGTATGTTTTACTCGTATTATCCTAGTTAGTTGTTTATGGATATATGGTGAAGATAGTGAATGGCGTGCAAATCAAATGAACTGAAACATGGCCACACTCCTTTGTAAAATGAATCAGGATAACAATAATTATCGTGTCTGGTCTATGGATTTGCTTTTCCAGAGGGCAGATATTTATGTTGGTTTATGCTAATTGCTAAGGAAATAACCACCGCTATAATTGCCCTCACTTCGTTTCCCATAAGTTAACTCCGAGTTTTTATCAATATGAAGTGATTGGGTTGATGTGCGGCTGGTAATGTGATGATCAGCTAGTCAAATGGCATGCACTTCTCCAAGGATAAAATGGAATTTCAAACAAGTTTATTTTATATGAGTAATAGGCAAATGTCAAGTTAAGAGAAAATGAAGACTTTTGTTAAGACACAAAGATCTGCACAATGAGACGTTATATGTTCAAAGATGATATATAGTACTCAAGTACACAATATTTTTCTCTAAACTACTAGTACAGAGAGATGGGGAAGAAGAAATTAGTAGTGAAGAGGGGAAGAAGAAAAGGAAAGCAAACAATGCTCTAGTCTGAAAATTCTTGGTGACATTGTTAAACGAGAGATGGAGCTTTTTTTTCAGAGGTTGAAAGTGCATGCAATTAGACTGGTACCCCAGTTATCTGTTGGTATTTACCCCAACCATAGAGAAATTTCTGTTTCTTGTCAGAGCAGTCCAGTAGGAACTTGTCCTACTGCCATCCTGTGTTGGTTGTATTGGACATTGCAATTCTCATTTAATGTGATTTGAAAAGTGTTGTGTCTGTGTTGACATTGCATTGTGTAATGGTAAATCATGCTATTTAGTTAGCAAATTATCGAGATGTATGCTCTGATATATTCCGCAATGAGTTAAATGCATTGAAATACTTCTTTACTGTGATCTGTCAGACTAACCAATATTAGGGCCTAGTGTCTTTATGCTACTATCCCTTTATTTGGCCGGGAAGTAACAATCATTTGCTTAATGTATCTGTCAGGCCTTGGATCGGGTCGAGGAAGAGGTTAATGCCCTGGCTGAATGCTGCGATAAGTAAGCAGCCTCCTTTTTTCTTTAAAATAGATGTTCTTTGTTATTCCATATTTTTCTTTTTCTTTGGTGAAATAATTTGTGAGAACAACATATGCAGTTCTAAACTATCCCATTGAGTTCTCATGATATGCTAGAGGTATTACAGGACTTGTGATTCTCATTATCTGTATGTATCCATGTGCAACACTAAGTGCATTATGACAATCTGTGCTGCTAAATGTCCTGTTGTTAAACGGTCGAGTACTAGTACACATGTAGAATAGAAAGTTGCTTTTACTGAATGCAAGCCACACCTCGTAATCTTGCACTTGTCAATTAATACTGAAGGTAATCTAGCCTCTTAACTTCTTCGGTCATGAGTGAAAGTGTGTTATTATTTCATCAACTCCATTTTACTCATGTCTTCATTACTTACCACGGTAAAATTATTATACCATTAACAAGTTTTTTACTGGATTTGTACATCATAAGTTACTAGATGTTTCTAGAATACGAGATCCTTCCATGTTGTATTTCTCTCCGTAGTAAAGTCGCTTGTAGATTTATTGATAACTCGATATCGTTTTCTCTTTTCTGTTTTGTGATCATGTTCCACAAGCCATATATTCTTGTGTTGGGACTTGGGAAAAAGAGTTGATTCACGTTGTGATTATTTATGCGGAGGGAAAGTTGCATCTTCTTTATAGGGTAGACTCGAGGCTCAATGTGAGATGTCCAAACCTCTTCTCTTTTAATCCACTTTATGGATCTTAGAATTCTTCAGTATGATTAATACTGTTAAACTTACAAAAGCGTGTTAATTTTGAATTACATTTTTATTTAGATGTGCTTTAGCTGCGAAGTCTGCTTGCTGCTATTTCATTTAAGTTTACTGCTATATGGCGAAGAATTTTGTAACTTGCAATCTGCTTATATATTTCCATACGTGAGTGGCATTATCAATTTTAAATGCCCTGATGCTTTTATTCTTTATGATCTAGGATTGGCAAGGCTTTAAACAATTGTAATGCTACCACTGGAGATATTATCAGTACCACCGAGAGGCTTAAACAGGAGCTTGAAACGACTACACAGAGGCAAGAGATAGCATCGTGCTTCCTACGTGACTATCAGCTGTCAAATGACGAGGTATTGGTTGATGCTCAAATTTTGAGTATGAGAGTTTATCACATATCTGTAAATTGCTTAACCTCCAGGATTTCTTCACTTCTTCCATTCAATAGATAAATGCTCTGCGAGAGGAGGACCTGAATGAAAACTTTTTCAAGGCACTTGCTCATGTTCAGGAAATACATGCCAACTGCAAAGTATTGCTGAGGACACATCACCAAGTTAGTCTTGCCTCTTTTTCTAGCCTGTTGTCTCACTTCTCCTGCACATCTTGCTAACTCTTCTTATTCTCAGCAAATTCAAGTTAGAAGAAATTTTATATATCCAGTTTTCCACGTGTCACAAATTGCTCCTCTTTCTTTTTGTTTAGAATGTTCAGCACATAATTACTAAACTTCCAATTCTCTTTAATATTCTTTGCAGAGGGCCGGTTTGGAACTTATGGATATGATGGCTGTCTACCAAGAAGGTGCTTATGAACGTTTATGCAGGTAAAACTTCATACTGTCTCGTATTCGCCATGAAGGAAATATCATATGATTCATGTCAAGTAATTAGCACAAGTTTCACCTGCACATATAAAAAGCTCCAAGAATGAAGCAAATGTCATTGATTTACAAATTGATCATAATAGAAGGGTTGCCCATAGAAAATAGTGGGAGTAGAATTTTTGCTACCCATCCAAGACTGCAACTCTGACACTGACGTGTCATGGTGCCTGGACCTTTAAGGCAGCATACCATTTGCTGCAATCTCTCCTTTGCAAGTGTATTTAATTGGTCCCTAGTGCTATTTTATAGCTTGTCTGTAATCTATAAATATCCTTGGTCTTCCTTCAGTCACTCTACTTTAAACTTGGATCTACAGGTGTTTGTGCGGGCTTAAGAGCACCTAAATTTCGAAATAGGGAGATGCTTGTAAAAAACCAATGTCAGAATTCATATTTGCATACACTGCAAAAAAACTTGGAAGCTAGTGAAAATTTAAAACAGCTTTAAAAAGGTCCGACAATGACTCCCTTTAGTAGCCCAATATCACATTGCTTTGCCTTTAATATATGGATATTCGGATAATTTATGGAGAAATTTGTAACTCTGTCTTTCACCTTTTCACATTCAGTTCATTATTTAACTTTACTTTAAGATGAAGAAAGTTGTCTTTAATTTCCTCCAATTAGCCATCCTCTCTTCTCTCTAATAATCTCATAATGATCCATATAACGTGTTTCTTCTTACACAAACGATTTTTAGAGATTTTGTTGTCTTCAATCAGTGATGTGATTTCATGAGGACAACTGACCTTTTCCTCCATCTAGGTGGGTTCAAGCAGAATGTAGAAAACTGGGGGATGTTGACAATCCTGAAGTTAGTGAGCTGCTAAGGACTGCAGTTCGATGCCTCCGAGAAAGGCCAGTGCTTTTCAAGTATTGTGCAGAAGAGGTATACATGCCTAAAGGCTGAACCTAAAATCCTTGATGGAAATCACTTCCAATCATTTCTGTTCACACATATTTCCTGAACTTCAGGTGGCGAATATGAGACATAATGCATTGTTTAGGAGATTTATTAGTGCCCTCACACGTGGAGGGCCTGGTGGACTACCTAGGCCGATTGAAGTTCATGCTCATGATCCCTTGAGATATGTTGGTGACATGCTGGGATGGCTGCATCAGGTAGATCCCTACCTCTCTATGTTTGATTTCTTCATCACTTTGGTTGCTACTTTGTTTCCCTCTTCAAAGTTTCGAAGCTAATATAATCTCCATTTCGTTGGCTAAATTGCAGGCCCTGGCATCTGAAAGGGAGCTTGTTCTTGCATTGCTTGATCCTGATGCAGTGACAGATATTGGACCTACTGCTCTTAAATTCTCCAAAAGCTCGGAAAGTGACTCAGTGAAACCAGATGCAGACTTGACATTTGTGTTAGACAGGATATTTGAAGGAGTTTGTCGGCCATTCAAAGTGAGGGTCGAACAAGTTCTGCAATCCCAGCCCAACCTTATTATTTCATACAAACTCAGTAATAACCTGGAATTTTACACCCACACGGTTAGTTACTTTACTTTGGACCAAAATCTTATTGTGCTTTCTTTCATCTTTCTGAGGCTGTGTCATTGTATAGATATCAGAATTGTTGGGGAGGGATACTGCTCTGTGCAGTACACTTTGGGCTCTGAAGGATGCTGCTCAAAAAACATTCTTTGATATATTAAAAACTCGTGGCGAGAAGCTTTTACGTTATCCTCCCTTGGTTGCTGTTGATCTTTCTCCACCTCCAGCTTTAAGGGATGGAGTGTCAGTGCTACTTGAATTAATCGATACATACAACAGCATGATGATTCCGGATTCAGACAAGCCTCCCTTTGAACCAGTCATATCTGCTTTGCTGGATCCTATTATTCAGGTGTGTTGTTTCTGAAATACTTGGAGAATGCATACTATATAATTGTATGTACTTCCTATGTATCATTTGTTTGAAATTTGAATCAGTAAATAGTTACATGGAGGAGGAAAATACAAAAAAGGCTCCTTAAGTTGTGTCATTACCGAAAAGGTACCTTATTTTGTGACCGTCCGATTTTGGTACCTTATGTTTATCTTTTGTCCAATTTGGATACTCCGTCAATCAATTTTGATGGGGCCATTAATTTTGCAGGAAAAAGTTTAAAAATGTACCTTAAGTTGTGTCATTACCGAAAAATGTACCATAGTTTGTGACAATCCAATTTTGGTACTTATAGTTTTCAGTTAACCAATTTGAGAACTGCTCTGGTCAAAATTGAATGAACAGAATGATTTTGACCTAACTAGTGCGCATTAGCGTGAATTTTCCGTTAACATGCAGTTTGAATAAAAAGATTATAATAGTTTTAAAAAAATCAATTTTAATCTGAAAAAATAAACATAACATTCAATAAAAAAATCGTTATACCCTAATATAATCCTCTTTTATAAAACAAAACCCACACACCGATTCTATTCACGCTAATGCAAATTAATTAGGTCAAATTTAATCGACGGAGTACTAAAATTGGACAAATGAATAAGGTACCTTTTTCAGTAATTATTGATTTTTTTGGGTCAAAATTAATGGATCTGTCAAATTTGATTGATGGAGTACCCAAATTGGACAAATGATAAATATAAGGTACCAAAATCGGACGGTCACAAAATAAGGTATCTTTTTCGGTAATGACACAACTTAAGGTACCTTTTTTGGATTTTTCCCGTTACATGGAGTAACATTTCAAAATCAAAACATAAAGAAAGAATACCTGCCCATCTTTTTAGTTCAAACTGAGCATTCTGTTGTGGTTTGAAACTGCATTAAACATGAATTTGTTCACGTAAGGCTGCAGGCCACATGACTTGGTGTATTCTTGCTTCAACTGAATTGACTTGCAGTCATTTTGGCTGCCTTGCGTAATATTTGATCATTAGAAAAGTGCTGTTTCTGCCTAATGCATTAGCTTGGTGTGAGCTACTGATAGAGATTCAATCCAATTGATTTGTTGTTCACTGGCTAACTTTTTGGTACATCATTCTCATATTTAGATGTGTGAGCAAGCTGCGGAGGCGCACAAGTCCAAGGGAGTAATTCAGTCTTCAAGAAGAAATAGAGTAAATGCTGAGCTAGCTCAACCCCGCAGATCATCTATTGATGCTCTTCTGGATAATGGCAGTTCCACCACTTCATCTCAGGTAATGTTGCTTGTTTTTCATTAAATGGTTGTGCATCACTAGATATTCATGCACACAATTCGATATTCATCTGCATACAACTTTACCTGTTCCTGGGACATTCTTATTTTTGTCAGTATGTACATCTAAATGGTAGGCTGTTGTATGCGTGTATTCAAATGAATCATGAACTAACAGTAACATGATGGCTTGTCAAGGGTCAACTCATTGTAGTGGATAAATCATCTAAAGCATACGTGGAAATTTATGCTCGATTCATTTTCTGTCTTCCAATAGTGTGTTGGGTGGGTGGGTGGCTAGCATTGTGATTGTACGACATCAGTTTGTCATTTTAGTATAGCTAATTTTATGGTCCCTTGTTTTCTTCGACTCCCTGGATATGTTACCCAGAAAAGGAATCAGCAGGGGTGGCTTTGCCCACTTTTCATTATCTTCTAAAGCAACCAGGAAAGATTACTGTCTTTGTGCGTATATATATTTCAAAAGAGGAGTGTTGTGAACATATTTTTTTCTGAAAGTACAATAGAAGTTTTGTTCCAAGTATAATAAAATTATACCATGAGGTCTATATGGATGGTTCTTACTTCTCACAAGATCCACAACCTTATGATTGACAACACCAATCCGACATTCCTAACATGCAACCCCTAGAAATCCAGTGTGGAAAGTGTATCACATTCAATTGAACAGTTGTCCGACATTCCTAACATGCAACCCCTAGAAATCCAGTGTGGAAAGTGTATCACATTCAATTGAACAGTTGATCTATATTTGTTGGCAGTGACTTTTAGAATGATCACTTGCGCTAATTTTGTGTTCATGTTTTGATGTTTTGCCCTCTGCAGATCCGTGAAACACCTTCGAAGATATTCCTGATCAACTGTTTATGTGCCATTCGGCAACCCCTTCTAGGGCATGAGGTTGCATCAGAATATGTAAAGAAGGTCGGGTCAATGATAGAGAACCACATTCATAGTCTTGTTGAAAAAGAAGTTGAAATAATGTTGCGAAAATGTGGCTTATCAAACAAGATGTCATACTTCCGCGACTATCAAAGCAACGATATATCTGGTGAGTCCATCTCCAGACCACCATTAGCTGAGACAGATGACATGGGTCCGGCTGCACTTTCAGATTGTCTCAAGGCTTTCTTTGGGCTAATTTTGGGGAGTGAGAGTTCCCTGCCCGAGTTTGAGCAGATGCAGGTTCCAAGTTTGCGCTCTGAGGCTTGCCTGCGGTTAGCTAGGTCTATTGCTGATGCATATGAACTTATTTACAACGGAATTACAAATCCAAAGAATGCGTACCCTGATCCCAAATCTCTGGCTAGACATCCTCCTGATCAAATAAGAACTATCTTGGGGATTTGAATTATTTCTGGGTCCCTTTCTGTTATCTGTTATAGCTGGCACATTCAAGCCTATATTTTGATTTATAAGTTTGTTTTTTTGGTATAGTGAAACTTACAAAAGAGATCAAGCTTGAATGCAGACTGAAATTACTGAAAATTCGCTACTGGTGGTAAAACTTCAGTTCAGATGTTTCATGAGTACTACACAATTTCAAAACCAGATGATTCCACTTGTTGATTGGGATCTTCTGAGCTTCTATATGGTGATCCTTCAACTGTATGTTTGGCTGTTTGCTTCCTATATCCTCCATCACTTTTCACTGATTGAATCTGCTATCTGGTTTATATATGCTGTCTAGGATTTACCCGATCATGTGCATCTTCTAACGCTGCACAAGGAAAAGCTGGGCAGTAAGATTTGAAGACAAGGTTTTGTTTATCTTGATTTTTGTCTGCCGGGCAGTGGAAATCCTGGCCGATGGGAATCTAAGAAATCTTTAGGCATCCTGGAGAAAGTAACAGACGGATTGCATTTCATGCCCTATTAGACCGTCCACCACAGTGGACGGTCATGAGGCACGGTTGTGGAATTTAATTGGTCGCTGCTTGTTTTTTTCCTTTTTGTTTTTAATAATTTTAAATTTAAATTATAGTTATATTGATACGAATAACGATTATATTTTTAAAAAAGATACGAATAATGGCTATATTTTATCTAAAATAGTGTTTTTATTAAATTGAAATGATTACAGTACAACTAATATAACTTCTGAAAATTAAAACAACAGACTAGTACATAATTTGAATCTAGAATAAACAAACACAAACATAAACCATCATTTGAGTCTAAACTTTAAGGGTAATCTCCGAACTCTCGGTCCAACACCTTGAACACCTTCTTTTGGCCCGGTATCACATGAGTTGGGTCGATACTGGACAATTGGAGAAACATCTGCAGACTTTGAGTGCGAGCCAAGTCGACATTGGTACGGTTAGTTGTCGCTACCTCCGACTGTCTTTTCTCCTCCTTTTTTCCAAGAACGCCAACCTTCTCTGCTCAATCTCAATCCTCTATGCCTCGAGACTCCGCTGTAAAGCAAAATTGTTCTTGATGTCAGCTAAATCAATGTTGGAGGAATTTGATGAAAGACCACTTTTTCTGAGGGCCTTTGCCTTATCTCGGCCCATGGGACGTTCAACAATGTCATCAGCTACTTTCACTCATGTGCATTTTCTTTCCCAATCTTCCGTCAGTGTCTTCGCCTTCCGCATCATGGAGTTCTAACCCCAGAATATTAGCCTCCGATTGATCGGTGTAGTTCATCTTCGTTTGCCACTGTTGATAGTGAAACTCCTTGAATTCTTCACCTTATAGATGATTCATCTGGTAGATGCGTTTGGCGTACTCAATGACATCGTATTCATTGGTACCACTCCGAACTCCTTGGACTCGTACAACCTCGTTGTAAGCACCCACCCAGTGATTAACACAAGGATTGACGCGATTCCAACTACCACGGAGAGAGCTTCTAGTTCACACTTTCAGAAATCGAGTCCTTCCTTGACTCCCTCCACAGACCAAGTACGTGCTTAGTAAAGATCGTAGTGTACTTGATGTTCGTACCTATGCATGGATCCTAACTGACCGCCATGAAAATGTGGATTAGAGCGAGGTCCTCTGCAACCGAGAACTTCCGTGGACCGGCCTCTTGGGTTTCGCCTTCCTCTGCTTCCTCGGGAATTTTCTTTCCCTTTCCCTTTGATGACTCGGCCTTTGTCTTCCCTTTGCCTTTCGATGCGGCCATCTTTCCCTTTGCTCTCACTGGCACCTCCATGGTTGGAGGTTGTGTCTCCGGAACGGTTTGCTGCGATCCCTCACATCATTCGTACAGAATGCATCTTGGGAGTTGAATGGATTGTATGGTTCATTTGTATTGTTGTTTGGATTGGTGGATAATTCCAAACTATGATAGCCCATGGAGCTAAACATTTGCTCGAGTTCAGACGGATCTTTGTCCACCAACCAAGCAGCCAAGTTCGGATTCATTTTAGTTTTTGGTACTGATTAAGAGTGTTTTGAGTTTAATACAGAGAAAGAAAGGAATGAAGGTGTGAATAATAAAGTGAAAATGGTTCTCTATTTATAAATCCCGAAAAAATATGACTGTTGGAGATTTTTTTAATTATAAAATAAAAAATTAAATTAAAAAAATAATGTACCCGGTCTAATTAGGACCGGACACGTGTCCCAGCCATTGGGTTGGGACACTAGCCGTTTGGGACACACCCCCGGTTAAATCGATCGGTTGTAGCACAACATATTGAGTTGTAGAGCAGCTACGGCTGCTTCACGACCATCCACGGTGGGCAGCTAAGTTCGCAACTGCTCCTCATGGCTGTTTACAGTGGACTATCTCAGACACGAAGCAAGTTGCTTCTGCAGCTCTGACTATCTTCAAACATGTGTGTAGTAGTACTACCTAAGTTCCCGGAAGACAAATGATTGATAGTTTAGGGTTTAGTCGGTTTGAAGAGATAGAAGCACGAGTATATCTAAGATTTTTTTCTAACCAATGAGAGGCATCAAGACCACAACACGCCCAATGAGAGCTTGAAGAAAACCATACAAACAGTAATAGTAGCATAAAATTATATCCACTAGTAAGAGTTGATGTATATATAAAACAGCACCAAAGATTGAAATCTTTAATGGCCATGTAGACACTGAGATATACAACCAGCCGATAATTTTAAGTTGCGTTCACTATCATAAACCTTTGGTAAACCAAAGATCGTGGTGAACTTTTATCACAAAGTACATCAGTTTGTAATCAAGAACGAACATATACAGCAGACTTCAACATAATGGCTGCTTTTAGTTCAGTAAAATCAGGGATTAACAATCACTTTGAAGTTGGAGTATGAGTAAATCACTTCCACTTCTTGAACAATCCACCCTTTGAAGTTGGAGTATGAGTAAATCACTTCCACTTCTTGAACATTCCACCCTTTCCGCCCTTGTGCTTTCCGAACTTTCCATGTTTCCCCTTCCCATGCTTGAACTTGCCATGCTTAACCTTGCCGTGACCATAATGACCACCGGCATGACCAGCACTATGACCGTAGCCACCCATAGCACCTTGGCCCATATGACCTGTAGCACCGTGGCCCATGTGACCTGTAGCACCGTGGCCCATGTGTGACGCACCATAAGCGGCTGCCGCAGCAGCTGCACCTCCAGCGAGCATTCCAGTCATGCCGCCACCTGAGATGAGAAAAAATAAATATCTCAGTTTTAAAGGCATTAATAATCAATCAAATGTTACTTCACTTGCCTACTGTGCATAAATAAATGCCATGAACAAGAACTGACACACTATAGACTTTGATACTATCTGTAGCGTGCATACAGGATTTTTTTTGTAGACCAGAGTAGAGGGAACATGACATGAGTACTTTATTATATAGTTTCCTAATTTTTGAGTTCAATATCATACCCGGTAATTAGTTGTGTATTTGTTCACCATATTTCCCCTAAAGTTTCACACTTATCACAGTGTCTCTAATAGTTTGCATATGGGTGATTTGATCCTAGAGGTTTCAATACGGTGTGATTTAGATTTTACAGTATTTACAAGGGGCAAGTAGCACGCATGCAAACCTAAGGAGTACACTTGCACAAATTTTAGAGGATAAAATCGATGCAAACTGCAAACTTTAGGGGCAGTAATGCTTCTATTTCTTTTTTTGTGCCTGTTTATAACAGGACCCAACGAAGTAATGAACATATGTGAAGCTGATTCAAAGATTATTAATTTCGAGCCATTGTTGTGGATTGCATAATGTCCATTAAGTCAACTTCAAAGGGCCATAACAGAAGAAGAAAACTTCAATACTAACTAGTATGGGTAAGACAATAGCTACAAGAAGCTAATCATCATCTCTAAGAAAGAAATGTATCAGAAATATCACCTGAATGACCATGGGCACCAGAATGACCTCCGGAATGACCTCCAGCTGGAGGATAGCCCTGTGGAGGATAACCTGCAGGCGGGTATCCTTGTTGAGGAGGATAACCGGCAGGCGGGTATCCCTGCTGTGGAGGATAACCAGCGGGCGGGTATCCCTGCTGCGGAGGGTAGGCTCCATGCTGCCCATGTGAAGCTAAGCCACCTGCAATAGTACTAAAAAGCCCCCTGTCGGAATCATCTTGATGCTGGTCCTTGTCCTTTCCACCTCCCATTTTGCTTAATCTGAACTAGTAGTATTACCTGAAATTCAGACATTAATGGATATGGAATCAATATGAGAAAATCCAATCCAATCGTGCTAAAGAAAATGGGATCAACAATGATCTGCAAACACAAGCTGCAGATATTGATGTACTCGGTTAACTGAAGATCGTGGTGATTGAAGCGAATTACTACAAATCTTCTCACTTGTTGCACCAAACAATATACAAGAACACACAGGTACTACACATTATTCAAATTCATATAATTACCATCAACCCAGTCAAATTTCATTCACAAAACAAAATGATACTACGATTGATCGAATCCCAAATAATCATAACCAGGCCAAAATAATTTTCGAAAAAATAAATAAATCCTAAAATGGAAAGATCCAGCAGAAGCTACACCAGAAAGATGAAATGAAATCATGAAATCCCAAACCAGAGACCTAATCGAGCTAAACAAATGGTAAAGGAAAAATCCATTCTTTTTGCACAGAAATGAAGACATAATAAAACTTGATATATATCTGCACTGCACTTACTAGAAATCACAATAATACCAAGATTTGCTAAGAGATCAAAAACTAACAGAAAAAAGCATAAATCTGGATCCTATCAAGATCCAAGTAAGAGGTAGGAAACTTACAGCAGAAGAAATAGTCTTGACGATAATTGAAAACGACGATTAAGAGTGAGAATGGAAATGCAGACAGATAGATAAAAAGGGTATAAATAGAACAAGGAAAGTGATATTAATGGAAGAGAGAATAAATTCGCACCAACCTCTGTGATTATGAATGAGTACCAAGTTTACGCGCTTAAGCTTTGCAATTGCAATAGAGAAAGATCATGGGATGGGATATTTATTCAGTTCTGATCCGATATTAGTGAAAAGTAGTAGTAGTAGTAGTAGTAAAATATCATAAGTCAACCTACAACAACAATCCACTTTTGCTTAATTTTATCCGCTTCCTATACGCGTTTCGTGTAGATGGCGCCACCGACTAGTAGATATACTCCAACGCCTTCTATTTCATTCTTTCGTTCCTCATTGTGTTTCGCATATCGATTGGGAATTCAAAACGGTACTTGGCTATAAAACATTACATATTTAATTATAAAAATTATCGTTATTTTATATTTAATAATTTAGAAATAAAATCATAATAAACATACAATTAGTAGGTAATAACCGACAATCTACATACAATATAAAAAACAAAAGAATAATTATAGTAAAAGGGGAAATTTTCCTATAAATTAAAAAAATTCGATTGATGCAATAAAAACCGGTTAGAAACACTATAAATCGGTTTGTAGTTTTTGATATAAATACCAATTTAATCTCACAAAATTAACATAACTAACTATCTTTCTCTCTCTAAAAGAGCTCTTGTAACGACCCCGGTCTGGTCCGGACGTCAAGGATTGTGCCGAACATCCAAATACCTAACTATCTTAAAGTAATAATTATTACAACTTCAAATGTACATTATAATTTGATAGATAAAACACACGCCTATCAGATCAGCAACGGAACAAGCCAGAGTCCGTGTGTCTGCTTAGCAACCCGATCCTCTCTTCGTGTTCAAAATCTGGGAAAGCAGGATTATTGAAACAAGGAGGATGTCAATCATAAAGACTCAGTGAGAATAATCAGGCATGCATGAGGAGGAGTGTGAATGCACAAGATAGCAACCAACCAGAACACGCAGGTCAAGCACTTTTTAAAAAAGGGGGAAACCGTAACACGCACTCAGGATCATAGCACATGAAAGGTGCTAGATTCACAGCACTGAAAAAGTAACTGTCTGGGGCTGGACCGAACTAATCAGGTATCGGTCAAATAACATGATTCGAGGCGTTACCTCGCCTAAGTTGCTTCATGACATGCACTACCTGTCGCAACCCACTAATGGGACCATTTGAATAGTCCAACACGCACGCACGAGCCCGAAACGATAGCGCTGCAGATCGCTATATCACTTATGTCGAATAAGTCGACCACGACGGTTTCCCAAAACAGTTTTTGTGTGTGGTTGCATTTTCAGGAAAAACAGTTTTCGTGCAATGCAGTGCATGAGGATAAGTATCAGGATTAATATGCAGGTTCAGTAACAGTATCATTGAACAGGATCAGTAACAGGAGCAATAACAGTGTCAATAAACGGAACTCGGTGTACAATATGAATCAACAATTGGAGCAATAAAATGTTAAGTCAAGACAGGTGGTGTATCCTAAGTACAGGTTGTCTATAGTTTATACAGTTAGAAATCTAAATCGGTAAATGAGTCGGAGTCGGTCGGTTGTCATAGAGTAGTCGCAGTCAGGGTTAGATAGTCAGGCACACATGCATATAGACATGAACAGATACAGGAATTGAAAATACGATGAATGAACAGTAGCAAACTTTCCCAGGGCCGGATGCCGAAAGCCAGCTATCACTCACAGACAAGTACGTAAACATGAACAGATATGGGAATGGAAAGGCAATGAAATGTAGCACTTTAACTTTCCCAGAGCCTAATGCCGAAAGCCAGTTATCACTCACAGACAAGTACGTAAACATGAACAAATACGGGAATGGAAAGGCGATGAAATGTAGCACTTTAACTTTCCCAGGGCCTGATGCCGAAAGCCAGTTATCACTCACCTTGGATATATTGACAGTTAAGCGGCTTCTTTCTTCCTGATAAATACATGAGCAATACTACTCAATTCCAATGCTAAAATAATTAAAAGACTCTCGACAATTTTCTTAAGTCCGATTAACTGACGACGTCTACGTAGATTATTTTATAAAATCTTATGACATGCGAACCAACTTAATTTACTATCCGAGTTTTACAATGATTACAATGACACTTTACTTAATTAATTAATTAATTACTTGAAGTTCAAATTAATCGACAAACTTAATAGTTTTCCTAGAATTATTTATTTTCCTTGAAACCCGTTAATTCGACCTTTTATTTTATTTTCGGTAATTAAACCCGACATGTGACCTTTAGTCTTTAAATAAGTTCTAAAATTATTTATGGCTTAAAAACCGTCAAGGTGACAATTTATTTTATTTTTTAAAATTATATCTGGTGTATGATTCTTAACAGATAATTTTTGACAACAGACGACAAGTCTGTCTCAGTATGATAAACCTATATCCGGTATAGGACTCCTAACAGATAAATTCAGACCACAGACGGCAAGTCTGTCCCAGTATAATTCTAACCTCCAATAGTAGCTAATCAATATCTGTTTTAACAGTGCTATATTTATCAACAATATTATTATACCACAATCCCCTAGTCGACGGCAAGTCGACGTCTACAAAGGCCAACGATTGACAATCTAATTTAAACCCAACAACAGTCCGTAGCCTGCGGCAATTATCCTACAATCGACGGTCAGTCGACACTACAACAATTAAAATCACCGGCTACACTAATAATTTAACAGACTGACAGTTATAACTTAAATTTCCCACTAACTGATAATAATTACTAGTAACCGGTAACTACATTAATTACGATAATAAACGATAATTAACACTAATAGACACTAGTTACGATAATTAATGCTAATTAGCGACGATAAACGAGAATTACACGATACTAACCGGGCGCGCGTCGAGCGACGGGTAGCGTAACGGTAGTCGAGGCGGTACGGCTGCGAACAATATTTAATTAATTTCCCGTTCGATATTCGAAATTAATCAAAATTCAAGCGAGACACTTACCGGAATAATTGGTCGAGTAAACGACGCTATTCCGGGACGAGGTGCAGTTGGGCAGCGATGGTGGGTCGGAGTAGGCGGCCGGCGGTTGCGGGCGGTTTTGAGAGAGGGAAGAATGGGAATGAGCAGGAACGGAGGAGAAACGGGCAGGAGAAGATGATGTGAAGCGAATGGAGGTGGAAATCGGCTATTTATAGCCGTAAATGGCGGTGGCTGATGCGGCCAGAGGTCGGTGGCGCGGACACACATCCACCGCGTCACCCTGTGGCTCTCCTGTCCTCAGCCACGTGTCTCCCATCTTTTCCCGTGACATGGCGGCGCCGGTGGCTCGGATTGGCCGGTTGGGCGGCTTGGCACGTGGGTCGGCTGATTTGCGCGGTAGTTTTTATTTTGGCACGATGAATTGGGGACTTACAGCAGCTTGGCACCGGTGCGGGAGAGTTGGCGCGGCTGGTACGGTCACTGCACAGGCACGGGCACCGGCTTGCGGAATGGCTCGGCACGGTGCAGGGGACGGGCACGGGCGCGAAGGCACGGTGGAATGGTGCGGAGACGAGCAGAGGCGTGGTGAAACCGGGAAGCAGGCGGATTGGATCTGTGTTGGGAAGAAGACGGTTTGGAGGAATTTGGGGAAGAAGATGATGCGAAAGGACCAAAGTACCCTCGCTTGAAAAGAAAAGAGAAGAAGAGGCCAAGGGTAATCCGGTAATTTTGCTATTCTGGCTTCCAAATGACTCGCAAATAAAATACAGAAAAATGTAAAATCGATTCCCGGACACTTTTCGAGTCGAACTTGAGCTATAGGAAAATTAAAATAAATAATTTTTATTTTATTATTTTATTACTATATTCCTAATTCTCACTTTAACGTTGAATCAGCTCGGCGTTAAAATTCTAAATTCGACCCAATATACTCACGTAATATTTTTGCTCGTACGAAATAATAAAATTAATATTAAATTACTTTTCCGGATACGTAACAAAATTTGCGATTTTTACAGCTCTAGTGAGAGAAACATCAACTCCTCTCCTCATTTTTTTGCCGAGTCATCACTGGAATCATATAATCCGTCGGAAACTATGGTGCTACAATCAAATCACCGTCCAATCTCTTTATCTCTATCTCTCACGCTTCGTTTCACCGAATTTCTACCGGATCTTGCCGGATTTTCAGATCTAGTTGCTAAAAGGTTCAAATCTACAAATTTATCTTGCCTTTTTCGTTTAAACTCATTTAGAAGTGACTGTAGCAAGTAAAGTTGCACAAATGATAATTTGATTGAACTTGTTTAATGCGGGGTATAATTCTCTAGTCTAATCCTCTGATTCTAGTTTCCTGTTGACCCATACGACATGATTTAATTTAATTCTATATATTATAAAAATGATCTAGCAATTTTATTTTGGAATTTAATTTTGTAAAATCCCAAAAATATTAGAAAGATCATATTTTGTATTATAATATATAGTTTTCAATGTTATTTTAGAGTAGACGAATTTTGCTCGTCTATAGTGACATTTGACCTTCTATTATCGTTTTTCGTTAATTATACATTATGATTTTTTCAGATCTGAAACCAGATCTAGTTTCAGATCCGAAAATGTGTACATTGAAATTCGAATTATTCTATATGGTGTTTTGTTGTCGTTTTAAGAGTTGGTTTTATAGTTGTAAGCATCATTGTTGAGGTTTTAGCTTGTTGTTGAATGTTCAATATGTTATTGTTTTAACGCATATGTTATAGTTTCAAGATGTATTATTCTCATTTGGAAGTGAAATATGACATTTGTTTCGTTTTTCATTCTAATATTTTCAAATCTGAAACTAAATCTAGTTTCATATATGAAAATTCGTATAGTGAAAATCAAATCATGTTATTTTGTGTTAGCTTATGATTTTAGGAGTTGTTGTTATAGTTGTAAGCATCATTGTTACAGTATTAGCTTGTTGTTGAATGTTTCAGTATGTTATTATTTAGCCAATATGTTATAGTTTCAAGATCTATTATTATAATTTTAAGCAGCAATATTATTGTTTTTAACCTCTGATTAAATATTTATGATTTAATTTTTCTACACATGTTTGTGCTATTGTTCAAGAATCATTGTTATAGTTTTAAAATGCATTGTTATAGTTTATTATAAATTTGATTGTTTTTAGCTTGTGTTGCATGTACGGGTTTTTTATCGTTTAAGATGTTTTGTTATAGTTGTAAGGTGAATTGGTATGGTTTTTAGCATCAATATTAATATATTTAGCTTATGTTGAATATTTTTGCCTGTTATTATTTTTATCGCATATGTAATAGTTTTAAGATCTATCGTTGTAGTTTTAAACATCTAACACTAGTCTTTTCGCTTGTAAGATATATTTATTGTTTGATTTATTGTAAATTTTTCAGTATAGCTTTAAGAGGCACTTTTATAGTTTTGAGTATCAATGTTACCGTTTTAGTTTGTGTTGTATATTCCTACTTTTTCATAGTTTTAAAATGTATTGTTTAGGTTTTAAGCATCCATGTTACTGTTTTAGTTTGTGTTGCATGTTCCTTCTTCATTTTTAAGCACCAATGTGATTGTTTTGATGAGAGTTGTTATGGTTCTAACTCAATTAGTTAATGTTTTAAGCAGGTGTTGATGATGGCATCGAATTTGATGTTAGGCATTTCGAAGGTCTCATTGGAGTGTTGAAGCAGCAATCACGAGATCAAAGGCAACAAAAGAAGGCAAAGAGTCGAAGTTCACAAACAAGTTTAACCGGAGAAGTTCTATTTTAACAAACTCTGTTTGCATTTGCAACAAAAAACACTAAATGCACGTTTATTGTATTTTTTCCTATGAGAATATATGTTTTCAAACCTTTAGATGATTATTGTAATGATTAAATGTTTAAGTAGTTTTTTTTAAGTTTGTTTATTAATGTTTTAATGATATGTTTGAAATTTTTATACATATTTAATAGTGATTTTATGATATTAGGTTGTCACTTAAAATTATAACAAACCATCTTAAAACTATCATGTAGCTCCTTAAAATCATCACACAATCTCTTAAAAAGTTAACAAATGAGGTTAAAATTATAATTTAAGCATATAATCCCGACACATTAAAACCTTCACATCATCTTTTAAAACATTAATCAAATGTGTTAAAAATATAACTGAAACATTCAATGATAACAACTTAAAACTGTAATATAATCTACTAAAACTATAAAGAAAAATGTATGTCTCAACAGTTTTTTTTTAAGTAACTTGGCCAGTCAAACCGTTAAAACTTAAAAACCACGAAAAATTCAAAAAAATTGAATTTTTTATATTTTAGAAAAATCTTATCCTTTTCAGGACTTTAGCAAAATAAAAAATCAACGAAAATAATCAAAAAGGATATGATGTCTAAACATACACTATACACAAGTGGGATACATAATCAAGAGGAGAGTAAATATATAAGGTGGTTCTTTCTTATTAAAATACACTTTCTATTTCTGTTAAATATGTTACATTGTTTATTTAATATTAGGAATATCAACTCCTCAAATATTCTATAACCATTCGGACACCCGCACATATGTTGATGATATGTGATCCGTCGTTGAAGCTAGGTCACGATAAAATATAAAATTATAAATTATTAAGTTCGAAAATGGATAATTATTTCTCACATTTTTTACTACCGAAAATGGAAAAATAAAAAGGACCAAATTGCAAATGACAAAAAAATCTAAACCTAAATATCTAGACTTGTAAATAAACATTAATATGGGGGGCTTGGCTGCCCTACCCTGAACCGCCGCATCTCCGGCGAGAATATCCCAACATCCGATAAGATGTTGCAGAGTTTCGGTCAAAGTTCATCTGTGCTCAGAAGCTCAACTAACGCTTCCTCTTCCTCCTCACCATGTAAGCTTCAATCTCTTTACTCTCCCTGTCATTCAAAACTTTCATTTAGTTTCAATTTTACCAACACTTCTCACTTCACCAATATTTCACATGCCCGTGGGTGGAATTTGTCAAAAGATCGGATTTTTATAGGGTTTAGGCCTAAATTTCGTTGCAAATGTGTGTCTTCACCTGAGAAGAAGAGCAGTGAGGGGAATTATGGTAAGTACAGAGGAGAATTGCGTTCGGTTTTGGTTAGTTTGGAGGCTGAAAGTGGTGATGTGGAAAAGGCACTTGGGTTGTACTATGCGAATCTTAGTCCCAGGTCGCAGACTGTGGTTCTGATAGAGCAGAGGAAGTGGAGCAAGGTTTTGAGGGTGTTTGAGTGGTTTAAGTCGCAGGAGGATTACGTTCCGAATGTCGTACATTACAATGTTGTGTTGAGGGCGTTGGGTAGAGCTCAGAAGTGGGATGAGCTTAGGCTTTGTTGGATTGATATGGCCAAGAATAGTGTTGTGCCGACGAATAACACGTATAGTATGCTTGTGGATGTGTATGGGAAAGCAGGGCTTGCTAGAGAGGGGCTTTTGTGGATTAAGCATATGAAGTCGAGGGGAGTGTTTCCGGATGAAGTCACGATGTCTACTGTTATTAAGGTGTTGAAGGATGCTGGGGAATACGACAGGGCTGATAAGTTTTATAAAGATTGGCGTGTTGGGAGGATTGAACTGGATGATCTTGACTTGGGTGACAGTGGTGATATGGAACCTTTAAGTTTGAAGCAATTTTTATCCACTGAACTTTTTAGGACTGGTGGGAGAATGCATTCGTCGACAGATTCAAATATGTCGCATGCTGAAAGTTCTGTAAATGAGTTGCGGCTGACATCCTCATATAATACTTTGATAGATTTGTATGGGAAAGCAGGGCGCTTGAAGGATGCTGCAGACGTGTTTTCTGATATGTTAAATTCTGGTGTGGCGCTAGATGCTTTTACTTTCAACACGATGATACACATTTGTGGTACACAGGGTTCGTTATCTGAGGCTGAGGCTTTACTTGAGAAAATGGATGAGAAAGGGGTTTCTCCTGATGCAAAGACTTACAACATTTTCATTTCCTTGTATGCGAATGTTGGTAATATTGACACCATTCTGGGGTGCTATTGGAAAATTAGGGAGGTTGGTCTTTTCCCTGATGAAGTAACATATAGAGCTGTGCTTAAAATACTCTGCGAAAGGAATATGATTCGGGAAGTGGAGGTTGTGTTGAATGAAATGGAGAAATTGGAGAAGCCTGTTGATGAAAGTACACTTCCAGTACTTGTCAAAATGTTTGTTAATGAAGGATTGACTGAGAGAGCAAAATTCCTGGTCGAGAGCTCACAATCTTACCATGATCTGTCATCGAGGAATAGAGCTGCTATAATTGATGTATATGCAGAGAAGGGACTTTGGGCTGAAGCAGAGTCCGTGTTCTATAGTAAGAGGGATGGTCATGGACAAAATGATGTTTTGGAGTATAATGTAATGATCAAAGCTTATGGTAAAGCACAGCTATATGGCAAAGCTGTTTCACTCTTCAGAGGTATGAGAAATCAAGGGACATGGCCAGATCGTTGTACCTATAACTCTCTCATCCAAATGCTTACTAGAGGTGATTCAGTAGACGAAGCTAGAGAACTTATGGCTGAAATGTTGGTATCAAAATATAAGCCTTCTTGTACAACATTCGCTGCTCTTATTGCTGCTTTAGCAAAGAACTCTAGGCTCTCTGATGCTGTTCAAGTATTCGAAGATATGTCACAATCTGATGTAAAGCCAAATGAAGTGGTTTTTGGGTTGTTAATTGATGCGTTTGCTAAGGCTGGCAATTTCGAAGATGCAATTCACTATTTCCACACCATGGAAGATTACGGTATATCAGCTAACCAGGTAATTTTAACTTCCATGATTAAGGCATACCGAGTAGTGGGGTCTGTGGAAGGAGCAAATAAACTTTATGAGAAGATTAAGAAGTTGGATGGAGGTCCAGATATTGTGGCATCCAACACTATGCTTAGTTTATATGCAGATCTTGGAATGGTGTCTGGAGCAAAAGGGATATACGATGAGTTGAGAGTCCAAAAGTGTGCAGATGTGGTCACATTTACTAATATGATGCAGGTCTACAGAAAGACGGGCAGGTTTGACGAAGCCATTGAAGTTGCGGAAGAGATGAAAAAGTCTGTCACATCGAGAGATTTGTTTGCATATAATGAAGTGATGGCGTGCTATGCTGCGAATGGACAACTTCGTGAATGTGGTGAATTGCTTTACGAAATGTTAGCGGAACAGAAGCTTTCACCTGATGATGAAACCTTGAGAATACTATTTACAATACTAAAGAAGGCAGGTTATCCACCTCCAACTGTAAGAAACCTTGTGACATCTTACATGAGAGGGAAAATGTATTCCGTTCAACCTGTGATAACTGCGGTGTTTTCTATCTTGGGCTTGCATAAATATGCACTTCAGTCGTGTGGAATCAAGAAGGAAGACCTTAGGTTTAATTCCGTTGGTTATAATGCTCTGATACACGCCTATACAGATCATGGGAAGACCATCGAAGCACTAGACATGTATAAGAAAATGCAAGATGCTGGGTTCGAACCTGATATGGTTACTTACGTTAATGTTGTGCGTTGTTATGGAAAAGCCTGGATGGTGGAAGGCGTGAAACGTATACACGGCATGTTAACGTCTGGTGAGATTGAACCTGATAAGATCTTGTATAAGGCAGTCATAGATGCCTACAAGAATGTGCATAGGCATGACCTGGCTGATATGGCCACTCAACAGCTGAAATATGCTTTTGAAGAAAAAGAGAACGAAACAGAGAATGAAACTGAAGATGAGTATGGGCCTGATGAAACTGAAGATGAGTATGATCCAGATGAAACTGAAGATGAAGAATCATCTTAGATGATGATGATTGATGAACCTGTGTCATCTTAGATACATAACTGCCAAAAGGCTGTAGTGATTGTGTACATATGTATTAGAAACATAAATTCGTAATTGATTTTGTCTGAATCACATGGATTGAGATTCATTCATATCACTTCTTAACAACGATAGCACGTTACTAACGATGTGAAATGTTGATTCGGTGTATATGAGAACGGTCTCTAACAAAAGTTTCTATGTTTCATTTACAATACTTCTTACGATCGAGTCCTTGTAAGGTATTTTGACATTGCAAGTTATTCTTATATAATTAAATTAGAAATAATATAGCATATGAAGTAGGGCTGCGCAACGAACGGATACGGATCGATCTGCATCCCTATGACCGGATATCCGGTCAAACGGATGGAAAAATAGTCCATCCGTTATCCAATTCATTCCGAGCGGAATGGATACGAATAAATCAGCCGGATAACGAATAAATCCAGCGAATATCCGTATCCAGAAAAAATTAGCAGAGCAGGAGGCAGGATAACGAATAAATCCAGCGAATATCCGTATCCGGAAAAAATTAGTAGCAGAAAAAATTAGCAGAGTAGGAGGCAGCAACAGAAAAAATTAGCACAGCAGCAGGAAACTGGTGCCATAGGTGGTGGTAATACAGCACAACAACAAATTATCCAATTCATTCCGAGCGGAATGGATACGAATAAATCAGCCGGATAATGAATAAATCCAGCGAATATCCGTATCCAGAAAAAATTAGCAGCAGAAAAAATTAGCAGAGCAGGAGGCAGGATAACGAATAAATCCAGCGAATATCCACATCCAGAAAAAATTAGCAGAGTAGGAGGCAGCAGCAGAAAAAATTAGCACAGCAGCAGGAAACTGGTGCCATAGGTGGTGGTAATACAACACAACATCAAAAAATCAGTAACAATCATCTCCGAATAAAGAATGGTGGTAATACAACACAACAACAAAAAATTAGCACAAAAGCAAAAAATCATCTCCGAATTTCAATGGTGCCATAGGTGCCAAGAAGACCGAATGAAGAAGATGGCGATGAAATCCGGCTCACTATACTTGGGCAGCAGTAACAATATAATCACTCGCAGCAGAACCGGCCCCCAATTCGTCAACGCCGGCCCCCAATTCAGCCTTCAACAAAACACAACGCCGGCCCCAATTCACACCAACACCAACACACGGCCGGACCCAAACGAACCCACGACCTCCTTCCAAAAATCCGAACACCGGCCACTGAAATCAATCGGATCGGAGAGACGATGACAAATCGGGAGAAGAAGACGAGTGATAAGCTTTCTGGCGATGGAGAAGAAGACGGCGGCGCCGCGGCGGGTTGACTTCTGACGATGAAAGGCGAAGAGTAGAACTGTGGAATGTGGAAGTCTAGAAGAGAAGACGAAATGAGAATGGAGAAGACGACTAGGAGTAGAGATTAGAGAATCAGGGCAAAAATGTAAAATTACAACAATACCCTAGTTTAGACGGATAAACGGATATCCGTGGATATCCGGCGATATCCGGCGGATTTATCCATTTAAAACGGATGAGGGAAAACCCCATCCGCAATCCGATCCGTTTTAGCGAATAACGGACCGGATTTGCGGATCCGGATGAAATGAGCAGCCCTAGTATGAAGTGTTTTATGGTCTTGTGCAATTGATTTTTAAATTATATTTAATCTGTCTCAGTATAATTTTATTATTATTTATGTTAATTTATAATTAATTTGTAGAAGTTGTTAATATTATATTAATATATAAGTTGAAGAAGAAAAGTTAATAATACAAGACGTATAATTCACAATCGTAGCAAAAAAGTTAATGTTTATTTACTAACTCATCTTAGCTTTGATCCTGTACGATTTATGTGCATATAACATTTATTATCTTTGTGTGGTCATCATAATCTAATGTTGACGACCTAATCAATACGCTGCAATACATTTTTAACCACATTTTTTATATTATATTATTACTTTTTCTTTTCTCATGAAATTGCACGCTAATTATACATGACGAAGGGTGTATAATTATTTCTGAAATGGTAAATGAATAAAAGTGAATAACTTCACCTAAACATTCTAAATGATAGAAGTGAACGACTTATATGGAATACAATAATATTTAACCTTTCTCAAAACCATATTTACATGTCCAAGTAAAGCGGGCTAATTTCCCATGACATAATACTCAAAGTAACATTAGATTAAGTATGGTATCCCATTAAGTATGGGGTTAGCAATTTGTGAATCAAGAATTGATCTATCAACAACCAAGCAATTTCCACTAATTAACATTCCCAGCTAAATTTCAGAGCAACGTGGAATTTCCAACATCTTTTTTAGATTTGTACTGCAGTTTGATAAAATTGAACGTTATAATTGTGCCTTCCACGCACCTTCTGTTTTGTTATTATATTATACATTTATTTAAAAATAATATGGCAACCAAATGAGAAGATATCATAAAGTAAACTATATAAAGTAAACTATACTGCAGTTATATGACCACCTCAGACCAGAGCTGTATCAACTATTAATTCTGACTTGTGATTCCTTTGAAGAAAAAAAATTAGATTTTTTTTGTAATTGGTCAATGATTCCGCCAAATTCTAGAATAATCCAAGTCATCAACTTATTATAATAATAATTAAATATAATGCAACTAGTTTATAACTAGATTGCATTAATTATTAAAACTGGGAGATTTAGTTTGATAATCTTTCACCTCTGACTTTGAATTTCCATCCAAAAGAAGGCATCTTTCCTCAAAAATACATAACTGATCCAGTTCTCAAACTTCACAAGCATAACATTCTAAAGAATACCCAAGTTAGAATGGACAGTGCCCTTACATCCAGCTTCCTGCCCAATTCTCCTCTTCCTCATCACCAGTTGAAGAGTTTTCCATCCTCATTACAGATTAGAAACCTCAAGAAGAGACTGATTCTTCACCCAACTATCACATGCTCCAGCTCTTCTCTTTACAGATTTCAGCCTGCAAAGAATCAAACACCTGATCTTAATCTCAGCAACAAGCCAGTATGTTCAGAACAAGCAACTCCAACAAAAAGAAAACAATCCTTACAAGAGTTCATCTTTAATTTCATGGATGAATTCATCTGCACCAACATCGACTCACCTCTTCACCCTTCCCTCGACCCACAACGCATATTCTCCGGTTTCTTAGAACCGGTAGATGAACTGCCCCCTACACAATGTGAGGTGATGGAAGGCTCCCTTCCTCGTTGCCTAGACGGTGCATACATTCGAAACGGCCCAAATCCTCAATTTAACATTCCAGGCCGTCCCTCCCATCTATTTGATGGAGACGGAATGCTTCATGTGATCAAAATATCAAGTGGCAAGGCCACATTCTGTAGCCGTTATGTCAGAACCTACAAATACGTCGTGGAGCAAAAATTTGGTCGTCCGATTTTCTTTAGCATTTTCTCCTCGTTATCATCCATGGCACGTCTCGTTTTAACTGTCACAAGAGCACTAGCTGGACAGTTTGATCCTGTAAGACATGGCTTTGGCACGGCGAATACTAGTTTGGCCTATTTTGGTGGACGCATCTTTGCTCTAAGTGAGGGTGATCTGCCTTATGAGGTAAAGATCAAGTCAGATGGAGATATAATCACGCTTGGCCGCCACAGTCTTTATAGCAATACACCGTTCTCAAGAATGACAGCACATCCAAAAATCGATCACGAGACAGGGGAAGCCTTTGCCTACAGATTTAACATCACTAGTCCATTCCTGACTTACTTCAGAATCGATTCTTATGGAAGAAAACAACCAGATATCCCAATCTTCTCCGTCAAAAGATTGACATTTACTCATGATTTGGCTCTCACAGAAAACTATGTCATTCTCCCTGATGCACAGATTGTGTTTGATCCAACCGAGGTCATGATAGGAAAGTCACCAGTGACAGTTGATCATGACAAGGTCTCAAGGATCGGGATTCTCCCACGATGTGCAGAGGACGAGAGCGAGATGGTGTGGATAAATGTGCCTGGATTCAACATGATGCACTGTTTCAATGCATGGGAAGAACAAGGAGGCAATGTCATCGTAATGGTAGCATCCAATGCATCAACAGTCGACAGGTTTTCGGATAGCATTGATACAATGCATTTCTCTTTCGAGAAGATCGAAATAAATGTCAAGGCAAAGACGGTGCAGAGGCATTTATTGTCTGGTGAAAATCTTGAAATGGGAGTCATCAATCCGGCTTACGCTACGAAAAAGAACAGGTTTGTGTTAGTACTATTCTTATCATACATAGCATATAGTCCTGGAAAACCTGATAAAAACTTAAGAGTTCCTAATTTAGTTATGCAATCTTCCAATCCTGCAGGTATGTATATGCAACAGTTATTGATAAGCTCCCGAGGGGAACCGGTGTGGTGAAGCTTGACGTATACCTATCTGCAGAGGATCATCGTGATACTGTTGTAGCTAGTCATCTATATGCGCCTGGTTGTTGTGGAGGAGAACCATTTTTTGTTGCAAGGGAGCCGAATAATCCGGATGCAGAGGAGGACGATGGGTATTTAGTGACATATGTCCACGACGAAAACATAAATGAGTCGAAGTTCGTAGTAATGGATGCAAGATCCCCAAGTCTTGACATTATTGCAGTGGTGAAGTTACCACAACGTGTTCCCTGTGGCTTCCATGGCCTATTTATCTCACAAACTGACCTCAACAAACAGTGAAAATCCAAAGTATATATAGTAGACAAGCTTGTAAGATGTAGAGTTGAAAAGAAAAGGAATAGCATATAAAAGATGTAGCTTGAAAAGGCATGTACATTACTCTAGCTAGCTCAAGTTGGTTTTAAGCTTTAAGCTGAAACATGAAATGTTCTTTCTCATAGTTGCCATTATAGTCTGCGATTATTGATAATCGGTTCGGGCTTATTAGCCTGATCTGCATCTTTCGAAGTCTAAACAGCAAGAAGTAACCCAGGGTAGTATTTAGTGTTTTTTTTGTTAAATATGCAAAGATCAACTCTATGTTAATGCAGCGGAATTCGAAAATTTTATACATATTAATTTTGATCAAATGACTATATAACGTAATTTCGTGAACAAACAAATTAATATTTACTTGTCGCACCAGCACCAGCTTTTCAGACATCAACTTTAAATCTTAAGCTCTTCTTTGAATGTTTGTCAAGCATCTCGATTCGTTCATCATGTATGATATGCGGAACCCAATAATACATCATGATTAACATCCCGATTTTTGGTACGGGCAATTAATTCTACCGAAGAACGCTATGAGTTCCCGTTCGAAAGTATACAAAATTATTTAGTGAGTAGGGTTATGAAGAATTGAATCATGAAGAAAGATGTTAGGATAGGCGAACAAGAGAAGAACGTAGGTTATAGTCAAGCTAAGTCAAAGAGAAGAAGACGTGTGTTAGGTATTTTTTTCATAGTAAATTCGCATGTCTCCATGTAGCTATATACTGGAGTACTAACCTAGTACACAAATGACTTTTAGCCCACTTGATTTTACTTGAGTGCATCAAGCAACAAGTCATGGGTTTGAAACCCACCAAGCCCAACGTTATTTTCTTTCAATCTTTTAACCTTTTATATTTGGACCTCATTCTAAATTTATCCAAATAAACTTTCTTACTTTAATTAATTAAATTCAATTTAATCTAGTTAATTTTTTTCTAATATAAATTAAATCTCATCTAATTCATTTACTTTCTAAAAGTATAACAATTAACTAAGTCATATAATCTAATTTGACTTATTAATTATCTCCATCAAATTGATCAATCTTCAATAATGGTAAATTAAATATTCATTAATCCAATTAATATTTAATTCACTCAAATACTCGAATGGTAGAATAATCACCTTGTTGTGTGATTCATATGGCCTTATGTAAGTAAGCACTAATCTAAGTAAGGTTTAGGTAAAATTCTAGACAATTTACCCAACACTCTTAATACATAAGGAACGTTTGAAAGGAATGCAAACCAATTGTAATGTAGAACTCATGATGATACGGTCATTTCATTCGCGAACACTCGATTAAGTCTAAAACTTGAATTCGTGTCTATTCCAATAACTTAATCACTTTATCTCATTCTAATAATTGATCCAATAATATTTGAACATTATTCCAAATATATCTTTGCGTCGGCCAACGACTTTTATCAAACTAGTTATGAGAAGTTAAGTCTTCTCTCCAAATCTATTTGGAGGAATGAATCCTATCTTGGTTCGACTATTACTAATATGTGTTTTGTGATGTGCCCAACACCAACCGTATCTACGCCTACGAGGAGTGCAAGCATTTGTCATGGTCAAAGCATACGAGTCAACACATGTAGGAAGTATCAACCTCAAGTCAAAGGACTATTACACCTCCCTACAAAACCGTTACTTCCGTAGACACGTAAATAGAGTACATCACACGGTTTCTCGACTGGGTATACCAACACTTTCTAAAGTGTCCATGTGTCCATCACAGATTATCAAGTAATTCACAGTTGTGAGAACTACTACACCTTCAAAGGATATGATGAAGACCACATGCCAATCTTCAATGCATCATCGATATCCTATTCTCGATGATCATTGATTGGGCCCATTTTTAAAGTTATGTTATGTCACTCAAGATCTCACATTCTTAGTGATAACATAAATTTCATGGGAACACATATTTAAACAATTACAGACAAACAGATAATAACATTTATATATTATAATGCATATTTATAGATGAACTATATTCATAAATAAATGTCGAATCGAATATGTATATTTGTCCTCAATCGATTGTCTCTAAGATATATATACTTTCATTTTTAATAGGAAAAGCTGTGGGAGATTTCCAAGAATAAATGGGAAGATAAAGGCAATCAATATTCCACATTGAAAAGGAAAGTTGAGCTTTGTGAAGTAATAAATGAACTAATGTACTTTGTTCCACATCGAAAAAGTAAATGTGACAAGTTTATTTTATTTATGGAAATGCATTAATGATTTGTAAACTAATTATTAATAAGGTGAACTTGGAAGGGCCACACGCACGCGTCCGAACCCGAGCATCAGGTGCATGCGGCGCTTTTGTTAGGCGCACTTAGCACTTGATATCCATTGCATATGGTCTTATCCAGATTTTATGCAGGGTTGTGTTTGTTCAGACATGACCCTTGAAATTTATAAACAAGAAGGCTGGTTCCTGATTGAAGAGACACCAAACCCTCTTTCTCCCTACCATATTGCAGGAACATTATTTGCAGTATGTTCTTGTAGCATTTCTTTTGTGTTAGTATTCTAGTTTTTGATTTTAATTTCGTTTGTACAATACGTAGTTAAACACACAATTTAGTCTGGACTTTTTTGTATCCTAAAAGCAATTCATTGTAACCTAATTGTACACAAGTAGTGGGGGCGAATAACGCTCAAAGGAAAGCGATTCTAATTGTGCCTAGAAGTTTCAAATCTGCCTTCTCAAATTACTCCCAAAAAACTAACAAAAGCCGGTGAAGAACAATCTCAGACAAGAAGCAATATGGTTCAGGGTTCTATGTTGATCATGCCTAAGGATCCGATCATCAATTGAATTCCATCTTGTCAAAACCTTATAAAGTCTATTATGATTGATTCAACTTCGGTAGCAAGTAGTAATACAAACTGAACGATGTAAAATAAGCAAAATTGTGATTAACATGGCCCATGGTTTAGAGTCGTCATGGAACATCACAGCTTATCTTTCTGTACGTGAGTTTCAATGTTTCATTAGTTTAGTCACCACGATTAATTTCTATAACATGACCGACACGTACCTAACATGCCTAACATGATGATGAAGGCAACTGGATTAAAGCTCTTAGCCAAACGTGCACGGTGCACTAATTCACTAATCGATTTGTTTTGTTCCAATTATATACGGCTCACAGTATATTTCTAGCTAGCTAGATCATGAATCATATGTGAAATCAATACTCGTAATAAGCTAGCTAGATAAAAAAATATGTATGGAGAAAACCCAAAATCCGTTCTTCCTACATCACATAAACCAACTAGTGTCAAAGCCCTGCTAGATTCTGGCTTGCAAAAAATCCCAAAAATCTTCATTTGGCCATCTAACAAACTACAAGCTGAATCTCATTCATCAACCCTACAAGTCCCCGTAATTAACTTGAGCGGGATCGAAAATGCTAGTGAGCGCAAGCGTATCGTGGAACAAGTAGGAACGGCTTCAGAAACATGGGGAGTTTTTCAGGTGGTCAGTCATGGGATTCCACAAAGCGTTCTGGATGGAATGATCAAAGGATTGAGAAAGTTCAACGAGCAAGATGAAGTGGAGAAGAGAAAGTATTACGCGAAGGATCTGAGTAGGAAGGTAAGATTTCATGGTGGTTATGATTTGGATGTATTTCCAACAACTGCAGCTAGCTGGAGGGACACTTTAGCCATTCTGATATTTTCCGAATCTGATCCGGTTCAGTACCAGCATCTCATCCCTCCTCCATGCAGGTATATATATGTACTTACATTGCAAATCAAATCAATTACGCAATCAGCTAGCTATCGGTTAGAACTTATCGTAACAAATTTGTTTTGGTGAAATGGAGAAATAAGTTCATCTCCAACTCTGCACTGAAAATAGCTCGATCACAATTTGAACCCTGAATCCGTAGGTCACCAGGCATTGGAGTTTTCAAAGCATGCTGACTATTTGGGAAACAAAATGTTAGAGTTGTTATCTGAAGCACTCATGCTTGAAAAAGATCACCTGAAAAACATGGAATGCGGCAAGGGGCAACGACTCTATGGTCACTATTATCCAGCATGCCCGGAGAAAATAGATTGTTGTCGGAATTTGTGCATGATATATTGGGGAGATGACAAGG